>APFE031638426.1:65603-109176 GCA_000404065.3 Pinus taeda
AAGGTACCTCATCGATGCAAATGGGACATTAAAGGGGGCGCTAGTAGTTTCTTGACTTGGAGTTGATTACGCTTGACTTGGAGGTCACAAGAGATATTTTCACTGCCTTGGAGGATGTGGGTCATTGCATTAGGGAGCATTAATGTATCAGATACTATGAGACTTCAATGAAGAATGATGGTCATGGCCAAATAGGTGTGCATACATATGGATATGGTTGATTTGGGGAACAAAGAGTGCATTAAGATAATGGGAAACTGAGGGGAAAGGTACAATAAGCAATCATCTTTATAGGGCTACTCAACAAGTGCACTCTTAAATCATGAGTCATAGTAGAGCCACCTCTTGAAGCTCGCATATCACCGTAGGAGATAAGAATGTTGTGTGATGCTTTCTTTCCCATACTATTTTTCTCTTTTCCTTACCCATCAAATGTTGAATGAAATCCTTTCCTTCTAGTACTAACCTTTCTCTAGTGGCTTATGGATTATACTAGCCTCATAAGGTGTTGATAATTAATATGCTCTACCAAGTTGAGTGATACTTTATTTTTGGGAGGGTCAATTGTGAGAGAAACCTAGGCCTTATATGTTGAGGGTTTCTCAAAAAATTAATAGCACCCCCATTCATACTTTTACTAATGAACCCTTTCTCTTATATCCTATCTCTCTCTATTTGTTTTTCTTGCCCCTTTCCTAGGCTACAACACCAATAATGGGTCACTCTAGGTCATCTTCTCAGGTAGGGCCCGACTTGAGATGGCTTCTCCTTAGATGGGACCAATTGCCATTCCTATCCTTTGCCTATTAGGGACTTTGGTCTTGGTTGTTGCATCCTATAGACTGCAACTATGGGATGACATCTCCAACCATTGCTCCAATACTTGATACCACTCATCTATTGCATTCCGTAGTTCAAAACTAGGATTGTCAACTTTTTTTCTTTCCTTCACTATTTGTGCTACAGAGTTGTAATTCTCACCTCTTTCATTTGCTATCTCAACTAGTGTGTCCACCTCTTATTTCTTGGCTTTAGTTGTTCATCTCTATTTTTGCCCCCTCTTGCTTATTTGGTTTGGTTTTTTGATCTTGGATTTAGTTCATCCCTATCTTTTCCACCTCTCCTTCCTTCTCCTTTTCTCACCGTCACTCGCTTCTCACCTTGATTGAGATTTTCTATTGTTATCGCCTCCTTGTATGTGGAAAGACATTTACTTTTATGTTGTAGGTTGTGTTACCACAATCTAGCAGGCCTTAAGGAGGGAAATCCTATGCGTCAAATAGATAAACTAAGTGATAACAGTGGGATAATGTCCCATTGTCACCACAACTAGTGTCCCCTCCTCCTTATGGAATTTCGCTAGTGGGAGGAGTCCCAGTAGATAAGAAATCATCTTTTATGGATGTTCTATGGTTTGAGGTACTAGTTGATGAGGTAGGACTTTTTAAGGGAAGCTCTATGTGATAATATGGGACTTCAAAACGGTTTTTGCTCCTTATTAGAGAATTAGAAGAAAGTTGCACAAGATCTATGGTTTTGTGAATTATTGTGGTTAAAGTTATTCCCGAGATAAAGGAAAGGAGAAGAAAGGGCTTCTTGTGATTTATTCCAATGAATACTAAGCTCATACAACCCTCGAAGAAGTCCCCAAGTCAAGGAATTTCAAACTAGGGTTTCCATTCTAGGGCACACGTCTAGTGTGCTTTTTACTTTTTCATCATAATGCTTTTTATTTTGGGTGCATAACTTAAGGGTTAGAGCTTGCTCTTATGATTTAATATATATTTTACCTGTTGAGATGAGATAATGTATTGCTCATTAGGGTTGGGACATAAAAGGTTTCCTTTTAATGAAATGGGGTATCAAGTGCTCAGGAACCGGGTGATGACCAATGAGCAGGATAGAGCTCATGTTAAGATTTTTCCCATGTGGTAACTTCTATCCTGACCTTCTTTTACATTTTTGTTTTCTTTTTTTCTTTCATTGTGACCATAATATTCTTTTCCATTCTTTTATTTGCATTAACCTCGAGGAAAACGTTTCTCCTACTCAAGGAGTGTGGACAAGAGAGTGCCAAATCCCAATGAATTAATGACAAGTTAGACCTGAATAATGGAGGTGGTATAAGGGGCTTGTAGTGTGGTATGGAAAGTGGGAAGTATGATGTAGGGAAAGATGAACATGCTATTTCAATCCGTATTTCCCAAGTGCCCCTTCACAACCCTAAGGCCTTAAGGGAGGTCCCAATAGATTGGGGCTAAAGATTAACTCCCCTTGTAAGGTGAGAGAACAAATTTACTATCAAAATCGATCAATCTTCTAAATCACCCCTTTATTGACACTAAATGCACAAAATAAATAGGTATAAGAACTCGATTGCAAAATCATCAAAGTACATTTTGAATAGAAGCTCACTTTCATCCAAGAGGAAATGTTGGATGGGGAGAGGTATGTGGTTGATGTAGATGGAGAAGGCATATAATCATCAAGAAATGTATATAAAAGGTTGATGGCTAGCTGGTTGTCCAAATGGCTATCAAATGCAAGAGAAAAGTTTTCTTCTATGGGGTTACACATTTTGGTGGGTAACAGGCACATCATCAAAAATTCCAATGCCCAAAATTTCAAGCTCAACATTTCAGCATATGGAGGATTATCAATAGGTGCAATATCACGTGGAAGTTGCTCAAGGCCCAATGATCATCTCTGTTGGGGCAACAAGGCTAGATTGTTTTGATTTTCCTCTCTTTCATATCTAGCACTTAGGTTAGTTATCTCATCAAAAGAAATTTATGAGATAACCCCATGTTGGTTTGATTTCGTTTTTTAATTGGTTGTTATCTACATGTTGTGAATTGTAATTAATCTATGGCACTAGGCTTTTAATGAAGGGTAAAATCGTAATGGACCTATTAGCATTCCCCTTTCTCATTCACTTCCTCTTAGTTTTTCTTAATTTTCTCTAAAATCGAGTTGTAACACCTCTCTCCTTCCTTGTGGTAGCATATTGCCTCACTTTAACAATCATGCCACATTTTGCTAATTTTACTAATGAGATGTCATTAACTCTTCTATATCACAGGGGAAGTCTCTCTAATTCTTTTTGGTGGCAGGGGATTTTAAATTTACTAAACCCCTACCCTAGAGACCTATTACCACTCATATTAGAAGGCTTGGCCAAGATTCCAAATGGTAAGCACACATCAGATGCCCCTATTGTCACCTAAGCACACTCTCCTCTCACTTTTGGCCTCTAGGGCCTCTCATAAGCCCAAAAATGCTATAGAAACTTATGAATATGAATTTGAGTTGATATTATAATAAAATATAATGAAAATAAACATACTAGCACTTCAAAGTATTGATTATTCAAAAAGTTATTCAAATTTGGAAATTGTTACTCAATTTTGGGGCACCAATTCCCGGGGGTTGAAAAATGAAAGTGTCCCAATTAGTATGAAACATGTTGCAATTGTTAGGACAACTGAAAACACTTCCAAAGGTGAGTGATATTCAATTAGAAAACTTTAGAAATGTTGTTGGGGATTAGAAGGGTTAGAATCAACTTTTTGTGTATCTCAAGGCAAGGGATTTTACCAATACTTGAGCTATAATTACTGAAGATAAAATTGGATTTTTAAAATCTCCTTCAAAACCCTTCCACATTTTTCAAATCAACATTAAATGCAAGAAAGGAGAGGGGATGTACCATAGAGAGAGGACTAACTAGGGCACAAAGACTATTGCTCAAAACCTTGAACAACCCTTCCATCACCTAACAACAACTTATGTCAACACACGCCAACCTCTTTTACAACTCTACCACAGACCTAAACATCTCGGCCTCTCTGTATCACTTTAGTTACTTCATACAAACCTGTGGCATCCTTGAAAATGACGAAACATACCTCTATTCTCCTACACTGGTACCTGGGATAGGTCGGCTCTTTCATGCAATAACACCCCCATTCATACTTGTACTCATGAACCCTTTCTCCTTTATACTTCTTTACTTTTTAATCAACTTTAAGAAGTCCTTGTATATCCTCTCTTTTTGTTTCATTTATTTCCCCTATCCTAGGTTACATCACCTCTAATGGGCCTCTCTAGCTCGTCTTCTCTGGTAGGGCCCGACCTGAGATGGCTTATCCTTAGATGGGAACAATCACTATGCCTCTCCATTTCCTATTAGCTACATTGGTCTTGGTGGTCGCATCCTGTAGACTACAGCTATCAGATCGCATCTCCAACCATTGCTCCAATGGTCGCTTCCACTCGTTTATTGCATTCCCTAGTTCAACACTATCTCAAAAATTCACAATGATTTGCAAAGGAGAGAGAGGTCTCTATTTATAGATGAGGCTCTCAACACGTTTCCTCCTTTTGCTTCAAAAGATGAGTGATTTTTCATACACAATATGGTTGGAGACTAGGTAAAATTACAACTTTTGCAATCGCATTAGATAAATCCTTCAAATGAGGTGAGATGTCCCACCAATTAGAGGATCAATTTGACAAAAGGACGCGTGAATTGAGCTAAGCATACAATGTTTCATCAAAGTATGGCTTGAATTGTTTGAAAAAGTATCTTGAGTGCTTAGGAATTCAAAATTTCCACTTTTCTTGCACAACATTACTTGAACGAGGGCTTGGACATTTCCAACTAGTATAATGTGGACAACCTGTTGAATTTTCCACAACACTTAAGAATCAGGTTTGAGTCTAATATCACGATCACAAACACACTGAAATGCCACAACAAAAGCACTTTGCACAATGGAATAACAAACAATAATGAATCAAGTTGTACACAAGACAATTTTTCACACCACAACTTGTTATATATAAACTTTGATACAACAATATTAGGGCTCCCATACGATGGATTCTGGCCCTTACATAGAACCCTAATACAAGACAAAACTAGGGCTTGGTGTCAACAACTATGACCACCAATATTTCCCTTAACAAAGTACACTTGACCTACATGATCATAACAATCCTTTCAATCCACCTACCATGAACACATCTTGTAGGTACTTTGCCTCCTCTTTTGCTGATCACTGCAACTTCTACAACATCAAAATTCTTGCATTTCCATCCATCAAACTGCTACTATCAACTACTCTTGGCTGCTCCAAGATGACTGAACATTGGCTCCATGATCTTCCCACTAACAATGTCCTCTATCGTTCCAAAGGACGTTCTTACGGTCTTTACAATATGCCCTATTATGAATGAGTTTTCCCTCTTGCAACCCACTGAACTAGGACTCACAAATCTTCCTCCTATCAGTTCATTAGCTCCTCCAATGAACATTTTACATGAGTTCTTCTAGGGCTCCACTAAACTTCCCTCTTAATAGTAACAAGCTTGCACTTTTATCACTGTACTAGGGCTCCACAAAACAACCCTATTAACTATCACACTTCTGCTTCTTGTTGATAGCACTAGGGCATCTCAAATTTGTGTTCCTAAGGCCTTTAGGAGAATCCTATCCAACCACTCCAGAGCAACTCTCCCTTCCAATCAATTTGCTCCACGTTAATCGTATTTACTTTCATTGTATTAGCCCTATACTATGCGCATAAACTCGCACTTCTGTACAACTACCTGAGGTTGGATGTGGTCCACATCAGGAGAGACATATTCATAGTATCTTTGGGCAATATACCCGAAATTTGCGGCCCAAATAATAGTGCATATGTCTCTTTCTTAGGGTCTCTTTCCTCTCTCCCATGGACAAAAAATCAGAGTGAAACTTATCATACTTCTGAGCAGACTCTTAAGGGCAACATACCGTAGAGAGAGGACTAACTAGGGCACAAAATCTGTTGTTCAAAACGTTGAACAACCCTTCCATCACCTAACAACAACTTATATCAACACACGTCAACCTCTTTTACAACTCTACCACAGACCTAAACATCTCGGCCTCTTTGTATCACTTTAGTTACTTCATACAAACCTGTGGTGTCCCTGAAAATGACCAAACATGCCTCTATTCTCCTACACTGGTACCTGGGATAGGTTGACTCTTTCATGCAATAACACCCCTATTCATACTTGTACTGATGAACCATTTCTCCTTTATACTTCTTTACTTTTTAATCAACTTGGGGAAGTCCTCCTATATCCTCTCTTTTTGTTTCATTTATTTCCCCTATCCTAGGTTACATCACCTCTAATGGGCCTCTCTAGGTCGTCTTCTCAGGTAGGGCCCGACCTGAGATGGCTTCTCTTTAGATCGGACCAATCACCATGCCTCTCCATTTCCTATTAGGGACTTTGGTCTTGGTGGTCGCATCCTGTAGACTGCAATTATGGGATCGCATCTCCAACCATTGCTCCAATGGTTGCTTCCACTCGTTTATTTCATTCCCCAGCTTAACACTAGCATTGCCAACTTTTTCTTCTTTCCTTTACTATTTGTGGTCCGGAGTTGTGAATTCTCACCTCTTTCATTTGTTATGTCAACTAGTGTTTTGACCTCTTACTTCTTGGCTTCAGTTGTTCATCTTTATTGTCTTCGCCTCTTGTGTATTTGGTTCAATTTTTTGGTCTTGGCTTCAGTAACTTTGATCTCTCTTTCCTCCACCCATTCATCCCTACTTTTGTCGCCTCTCCATCCTTCTCCTCTTCTCTCCTTCACTCGCTTCTCAGCCTTCATTAATATTTTCTATTGTTATCGTCTCGTATGTGGAAAGCCATTTACTTTAATGTTGTAGGTTGTGTTACCACACAATCTAGCAGGCCCTAAGTACGGAAAGCCTAAGCGTCAAAGAGCTAGACTAAGAGATAACAATGGAACAATGTCCCATAGTCACCACAACAAGTATCCCCTGCTCTTTATGGACCTTCACCAATGGGAGGATTCCCAGTAGATCAACAATCACCTTTAATTGATGTTCTAGGGTTTGAGGTACTATGTGATGAGGTAAGACTTCTTAAGGGAAGCTTTATGTGATGGTATGGATATTTAAAAGGGTTTTCGTTCCGTATTAGAGACCTAGAAGAAACTTGTACGAGATGTAGGGTTTTTCGAATTATTGTGGTTAAAGGTACTCCCAAGCTCAAGGCAAGGAGAAGAAAGGGCTTCTTATGATTTGTTTCAATGAACAAAAGGCTCATACAACCCTCGAAGAAGTCCCCAAATCAAGGAAATGCAAACTAGGGTTTCTCTTCGAGGGCACTCTCGGGGCTAGAGTTTTTATTGATGAAAACAAAGGGGATGCTTGTCAAACATGGAGGACTTGTGCTAAGACCCTAAGCTTGAAGTCTATGATCTTGGAATCAACCCTTCCACTCTAGAGAATTTCGCTCGATGCCCTAAGCTAGCCGTCCAAGAAGAGGGGACCAAAGCATCGGGAGAAGAAAATATGGAGAAAGAAGGATTTGATCACAAAATGATTTGGGCCAGTGCCTTCTCCTTTGGGCTTATGTAGTCCTAGATGCTTCATATTTGCCATAATTGTTTTTAAGGACGTCAAGAATTGATGCCCCAGATACCAAACCTCAACAATTACCCACTCCAAATTTATGGAGTTTTATGGAGGAAAAACAAAATTTCATCCACTAGGAACATTCATCACATGTTATGCTATGAGTAGCATGTGCAATTGCCAACCAAATGGCTTTCAAAATAAATAAATAAATCTTCAACAATTAGGGCACAGTATAACACTAATCTAGTTGCAGCAATTCCATACATTAAACATTTTTCAAGATTGAAATTTCAACAAGAGGCACTTACAAGATGACAATATGATATACCCATCCACAATTCAAGGGATAGCTAAAAAAAAAGTCGAATTTCATCTCTAAATATCAAAATGCATCCAAGACATACAATAGCTAATCCAAAGAAAAAGTTTGGATTTTCGAAGAAGGCCGAAGTTCCCAAGTGTGATGATGATCCAAAAAAAATGAAGTTGAGTTTTATTTATATGAGACCTAGAAGGTCGAATTATTAGCCCAAGGCCCCGAACATTATAAAAATGTGTAAAATACATGCCTTGCTCACAAGTTGACCAAGTAGCTTTTACAAATTATGAAATAACCATCCAACTGCTAGCCGAGTTGACGACATCGTGTTCATGTAGGGCTGTTTGAGGGCCACGTTGAGTCCTCTTGGTGCCAAAGTGTGTGATAGGGCTCCATAAACTATGAACAAGGGAATGGCTCTAGGTTGCACGAAACGGGGAAACGGGTACGAGTTTCCAAAATGGGAAGCGATACGAAACACGACCTCCCCAAATTTTGGAAACGAGGAAACGCGAATATATATATATATATGTGCAATCATAAAGCATAAATGATACATTATAATTTATTACATTTAAACATTAAGACTAAATTTACATCACATTTACTCATGAATGATCACATAATGAAAATAAAAATATCAGAATATCCAAAAGCAACCTTTATTATATATCCAAATCTCAAAATCAACCTTTATTTATATTAATATATGAGGTTGCAACAATAAAGACTATAAGGCTGCAAGAGAGAGATCCAAATCAAGATTTTCTGCATCCACATCCCATTCTTTAGAAGGACCACTGTTGTATTGGGAGTCTCCCCCTACATAGTCTAACGACCTTAGTGCTCTTGATTAAATACACGTTTCATACCCTAGTACCCTACATGATCTTGATTATTGGGAGTTTCCCCTGCATAGAGGGCTTGGTTCTCTTGATTAAATACAATTTCCATACCCTAGTACATGATAAAATCCAATGGAAACATTGCAATCCCTCCAATCCTGAAATCCTGAAAAACAAATAAGTCTGCTGTATTTTGAGTGAGATCTAAAATTCTACTTTCTCCATATGAAATCCAATGAGGGCGAAACCACTCTCAAACATCCTGAGTCATTTCATGGAAATGTTAAAAATTTAAGTAAAAGGATGAAAATGAAAAATAAAGGATATCACTTTTACTTTAAGAATTTAACATTACCATGAACTGCATATCAACACTAGGGCAAAAATTCACTTTTATAACTTTAGACATGCATCTAGAAGCAACAAGAAGTCACTAACATACCCTAAAAGTAAATTAAAAAACAAATAAAAAAAAAATAAAAAAAAACACAAGTTAATGAGGAAACGTGGATTGTACGGCCGTGAAATGTGTTTCCGGCCGTACTGGCCACGTTTCCGTTTCCGGAAACGTGGCAGTACGGCCGGAAACGCGTTTCACGGTCGTACCAAACGCGTTTCCGTGTTTCGTACCCGTTTCCGTATGGAAACAGACCTCTATACCACGTTCCCTGCAACATAGGATGAAATCCATCGAAATACTTACCCATTCCACCTCCCGAATGGAAAGTGGCTGTAGTAGTCCTGCAGGGTCGATCAACTCCCCCTTGTTCTACTGACAGGCCTCACACTCCTGTACATGCTGTAGCACGTCCTCCTTGAGGCCCTTCCATGTGAATCTCTCTCGAATAGCAATATAAGTCTTTCGGAACCCCTGGTGTCCGGACAATGGTGAATCATGAGCTGTCGGAGTATCCTCTCCCTCAACTGTGAGTTGGGCACTAAGTAAATGCGCCCCTTGTAATAGATGACCCCATCCATCACATGGTAACACTCATCTGACTAAGTAAATGCGCCCCTTATAATAGATGACCTCATCCATCAAACGGTAATGGTCATCTGCATGTGTCCCCTCAAATACCTTGCATGCCCTCGTGTCCTTGGAGTACTCCACCAACAACTGTGCCCTCCAATCTTGGCAGATGCTCATGAGAGATAACGCAACTGGTGTCTGAGATAGAGCATCGACCACCACATTGTGATTCCCCGACACATACTCGATGTCGAAATCAATGTCAAAAACTTAGGAATCCCGCATAAATAAGCAAGGACTCCTCCTGCTGGGGCAAGAGATGCCCCTCCTTGTGGTGGTGGTGGTGGTGGCCCTCTATCTGCCAGACTCTCTCCATCTGTCCCACCACAATCATGCTCCACCTCATCCTCCTGGTCACTGTGAGAAAAGACCTCAATGTAGTGTGCTCTACCTGCAGTGCACCTATGGCCAGGTGCCCAGGGCTCACTGCATGTGAAGCACAGCTTCCTCCTACGGAGGTCCTTCCGTGTCTCCTCATCTAACCGCCCCCTCCCCTGTGTGGTCCTCGGTGGTGGGGGTCTAGTTTCATGCCCCTTCTGTGGGAAAGGGGTTCGTGCAGGAAATGGTGCTCTAGTCTTGGGGGTGCCCCCCTGTAGATCTCTGGCACACAAGACTGCTTCCTATAGCGTGGAGTGTCTACATGACTTCACCAGTCCATGCAGGGGCTCAAGCAAGCCCTCGATGAAGGTATATCCCCTTCTTGCCTTGGATACATCTGGGACCATCACTGGCACACGCAAAAAATCTGAGAAGTACTTCTCTGGGTTGCCAGTTTGGCGTAGTTGTGTTAGGTCCCTGAAATACACCTCTGGATCCCTCTGATCGTATTGCTCCACCACCCTTTGGGTGAAGTCCTCATAAGAAACTATCTAGGCATGCCCTAAGGTGGTCAAGCCATGGAACTACCAATCATGGGCTTCCCCCTCCAAGTGCAGTGTGGCCATCTTAATGGCTTCTTGCTCTGTCATCTGGTTGAGTTGAAAGTATGTGTCCATCTTTTCAACCCAAGCCCTGGCCGTGCACTTGTCAGTACCATCAAAAGTAGGGAAATACACTCCCTATGGTTCTCTGCAACTCATAGTTCTGGGTCCCTTGTCCTCCGTACCCCTTGATCCTCTCACTCTATTTGAGCTTGCAGTAATCTCTGAAGGAGAGGGCTTCTTTGAAGTCTTCATCCATGGTCTACCACTCTCTGAAGTAATCCCCCATCTGAGGAGGATATTCCTCCCTTGCAGGTTTGATTTGTGCCATTGGCACGAAAGAAGGTAGTGTAGCCCGAGTCTGCACACTGATGGAAGGGCGATGCATTGCTGGTGAGGGGTGATCGAAAGGCTGAGAGGCTCCAAAAGTTTCTCCACATAGAAATCCTCTAGGTGTGGTCCTTTCTCTGTTTTGTGACTTGATCTCCTTTAGCATATCTTTCTGCCCCTTGGCCAAGTCACTCAAGGCCCTCAGGAGGCTATCGAAAGCCATCTCCTCCTTGCTCTTGGGCTTTGTCATTTCCTCCTCTCCGGTCACGACTTTCCCTGTCCTCTCTATCTGGAGTAATTCCTAACCCCCTTTCTCTGCTCTTGTACCTCTGCCTATGATAGGTGATGTTTTGCTGGTACCCTTCTCTCATAGGGAACAATCCCCACAACTGAGCCAAGAACTAGGCTCTGATACCACTGTAATGTTCCTAATTAGGAATGTAAGTGATATTAAGCAAATAAACTATGCAACATCATATAAAAATTTAAACACACATCAAACATTCATGAAAACGTTGCCAATAAGGAACTACTGAGCCATATTATTAAAAATATGCATGCTAGATACACTATGAAATGGAATGGTGCATCTAGGCTTGTCCCAATGAACAAGCAAGACCAACCCCAGTGGGAAAATGGCTGAGTTGAAGGCTACCCAGCTGCTGCACCACTCTGGACTGCGCTGACCCAGTAAACTGTTGCCATGCTGAACATCGACTAGTTGGAAAGTGCTCAAAAATTGCCGAGAAAATTGTGTGCTTTTAACCCCAGACCCCTTGGACAAAACCCAGAAAACCCCAGAAGAGAATTTAACTTGTTTTGACTTTGGATTTTCGACCTCCTGGGTGCTGCTCTCCAACTTCCACTGCCAATTTCGAATTGTAGGAAACAACCTGCAAATCCCTCTGCAAACTCTTCCAAAATGTTGGTTTTACCTATGCTATTCCCTCATAGCTCCCTGGATGGCTCTTGGCCAAGATCAACTGCTCCCCAAGTCCCACTAATTCGTTGCTAGATGGCCTCTGCGCAGTCCCTCTGTCCAGGAATTCCACTGACTGCTGCGTTGGTCTAGCTGGTTGCAAAATCCAGTGAAAATGCCTTCTCTATGTTGCCTCCTTAACTCCTGTATCTCCCAACAACCAATGAATCCCCTCGCTGACCTCCAACTCCTCCTGCGTGTCTACTGGCTGCATAGGAATACACAGTTCCCTCTCTGCGTTGATGGCTGAAGTGTGTTGCTGTCCCCGACTCCTTGAAACTCCTGTTAGAACTGCCTCCCTAGGGCGGGCACGGATGGTCCCCCGAAGTATAGGTTGAATCTCCCGCTTGAGAGATTTGTGGCTAAACAGCCGGTAGAGTTGCTAAGCAACAAAGTGTACAAGTGAGTGTTTATTTGCAAATGTAGAAGATGGTAAAAAATGAGAGCTGATCCTCCTTTTATTACCTTGGGCCTCCTTAGTGTTATGTGGGCCCCTCCATCCACCCATTCGATTTCCCTCCAAGCACATCGAATGGCCAAGTTCAAATTCCCCATGTGGGTGGCCCCCACATTCCACTAGTTGCTAAATAAAGTCGAAATTGCCCCATAGTTCCTAAGTCTAAGTGTGGGGTCCTCCTCCTAAGTCAAAATTATGCCCAAAAATGTGTAGCTGCACCCTGTGACTAATGTTTTTGAGAAGGGACATGACAATCATGCTCCTGTGTTTTCTCCAAGGTAGTGCATTTCACTCTTTTATACTCTGTCTTGCTAGATGCCATACTCTGAAACCCTTTAATGTAGGGTGTTTTCTCTTTTGGCTATATTTGACCCCTTAACTTGCCACAAATCATGCTCCAAACCTTTAGCATGGTCGGATGTTCCTGTTCTGGTGTTCCCTTCCTCAACTGTGCCAAGTGTGCCAAAATGGAATCCCCTAGTGCAATAAGCTTCCAGAAAGTCAATCTACCTATAACTGCTATTGAACTCCAAGGGTCTTCTATGGTGCTTTGGTGAGACAAGAAAGGCCAATGAAAATGCAAAATGACACTGCATTTTCTAAGGGTAAGACCCTTGTACTTGGACATTGAGGATTTCCTTCTAAACACCCCAATCCCATTCCCATATCTTCCCACCCCCGAAACTTGGTTCAGCTTGGACTTTCGAGGGGTTTTTGAAACTTTCAATAGAGTCTCGAGGGGTTTCCAAGGGGTTTCATAAAAGATTCCATTTTTCTCTTGTTTCTTGACATTTCTTATAATTTATGAATGTCTACCCATGTTTCCAACTAACATTGGACACTAGCTGACATTATTTTGGAACAGACGTTTCCTTGTGTTTTCCAACGTTTTGGTCCAAAATAGTTGATTGTAAAGGAGGAAATTTTTGTCTTATATTATATGTATCAGAAAACTCTCCTAAACCCCTTGCTATTTTAATCCCTTGTAGCTTCAACTGATCTAGGCATCATCTAAGGTATCATTCTTTTATTGATTAGCTTCTTATTGCTCCATCTAAGCTTTAATGTTTAAAATATGAATGGCTTTTCAATAATTTTCTGTTCAACTAATTTCCAGATAACCTTAAGCATATTAATGCTTGGAATCTCTGCATTGCATTCAACTGTTATGTGTTCTATTCCAGATTCAAGGGAACTTTGCATTTCCTTGTTATTATCCATATCCATTTCTTAATGTCGACAGCTTATGGTTACTATGCTTTTAGGGAAAAACAATATAATCGAATTTGACCTATGCAAAATGCTTAGTAATAGATGTCTAAGCCCAAAGAGCTTAACACATAGTATTCTCCAAAGTTTTGCTGAAGATTTAAAAAGCACGTATTTATTACAAAAACTGTATCCTTGCAAACATGGTGGTGTAGCTTCAATTTGATTCTGGTTATGATTTTTCTTTGAATAATTGCTGTATAGTCTACAGCCTATGAGCTGGCATTTAATTACAAGTTGTCCAAATCAGAGCTGCTGTTTGTATGTTGTGCATTTTTCTTGTGGGAGAAACTGAAAATGTACACTAATATTTTGGCAACTTGGACTGATTCATTTTTGTATTGCCATTTTGAGCAGGTAGTGTGAAGTCACTCATCAGTCTTCCATGTTTCATGTCACATGCAAGTATACCCTCTGAAGTACGAAAGTCCCGGGGATTAAGTGAAGATTTAATTCGCCTTTCTGTAAGTTTCTGCTCATATGTGGGTAGAACTCATTGAGGTTCTAAAGTTTTTGAGGATTGACTGGATTGACTGACTTGAATATCTATGGGTTTATTTTTCTGAACAGGTCGGGATTGAGGACGCAGAAGACCTGATTGTTGATTTAGATCAAGCAATTAAATCTGCATCTGTCTAATGCCAGCTGATTGATACTTTGGAAACATTTTATGTGAGTTCATGAAATCAAGTAAAGTCTGAAATCGACATTTGTTGAGTTCATGGGGTTTGTATGTGCACAATATAAGGTTTTGGGATCTAAGAAACTGGATACCTTGCTTGTATGATCAACTTAGTTCCAACAACTTGCATCTGGTGAATTACAGAGTTAACAGTCTTTTTGTGGATGCTGCGTATTAGGAAGTAAAAGTAGATCTTTTTTTTTTTTAAATAATTAATATATACTAAAATAATCAGAATGTTGGTTATTGGGGCAGTTTCTTCTCCTACCTAGAAAAATTATCTGGTTTGGCAAATATAAGTCTGCCATTTCGAGAAAGGGTGAATATGTAGATACTTAAAGAAGCATAGATGGTAATATTTCCATTAGGGTGGAGCAATGCCCACATTGAAGATCACAGAAAAATCAAAACATGGTATTAATTTGTTTAGATTCTGGAATATCAGAATAAACGCTTTTTAAAGGAATTTGTTTTCACCATATTTTAAGAACATTGGTAAAGAGAGATTCTTTTATCTTCAAGATGAATGCTTTGTTATTCTGATTTTAGAAGAGGATCTTGTTTTTCCTAGACATATATTTGCATTATCAGGGCTTTTACATTTTATCAATGTTCCACCAAGTCTCTGGGACGGGGAGACGCGGGTGCGGGGAGACGCACAAAGGGGACGTGTGGGAGTACCCTCAAATTTTAGGGAAATTTAGGGGGGATGGGGGGACGTCGGGGTATATATATATTATTCATGTTCATATTCATTGTTCAATAATGGAAGCATAGTAAATAGACAAATAGTAATACCAATACATTGAAATTTCAAAATTTATCCATACATAAAATTTAAATTCATAATTGAATCAAATAATGACATATTGAATCTTGATCTATCCTCATCATTCATTTTGATACATATATCATTCATATGACATACTTGTTATAATGTTCTAATTCATCCATACCATAAGATTCAATAATAAAATTCAATAATGAAATATTCAAATACAATGTACATTGATCCATATCATTCATCATTAATCAATCATTATTATATAATCTACGTTGATTTAAAAATTAAAATGAAAATTCATCATTCATCATTTTAGAATCTAAATTGAAAGCAAAACATACTAGTATATTACTATATACTATATACTAGATATTGAAGTTTGAACACTAAATTTATATAACTCAGTTCAAACTCAAAAATAGTTAAGAGTGAAGAGTTGGTCATCAATATCTAGTATCACAACTCACATGTTAAAATTGAAAAGTAAAAATGGAAAATGAACATTGAAAATAAAATCAACATCAAGGACTCAATCTTAATGATTGGCCCTCTACATCCATCTGCTGTGTGAAGTCATTAGGACCATCAATGGGAATGTCGTTATCTGAGTCAAAGTCGCTTTCTTCAGTAACCAATGGAACTCCAACCAAACTATGTTGCAACTCATCCGGTCCATTCTCATCATCTATTTGTGCACTATCCTCTGGATCTACATCCCATTGTGTTGTTGGTCCCCTCCGATACTCTGGTGTCTTCCTATTTGTAATATGTAGAGAACTGTGCACTGCAACTAGCTTCTCTGCTCTCTTAGAGGAAAGTCCATTCCTCTTGATAGAGTGGATGAAGCTATAGGTGGACCAATTCCTCTCTGCTGCAGAGGAACTAGCAATCTGAGACAATAAGTGAATATCAAGTTGTTGGATCTCTAGAGTCTCATCCCCATGCATGGTCCACCAACCAATGGGGCCAGTCTGGCCTAAATCATTGCGATCTTCCCTTGCATCAGGCTTGTTGAAGGGACCATTGAGACTTGCAAATTGCATCCATTGTTTCTTAATTGTTCTCCCTTCTTCTAAACTATATATCTTTGTAATGGTTGCTCGAAATCCCTTTTTGATCTTTGGATTTTCAATGGGAAGAATTCTACCAGTTCTTGCCACATACAATTTTGGGTTGAGTGCATATGCCACCATGTGCAAAGGTGTATTCATTCGATCCCACCTATGCTGAATAATGTGTCGAATATGAGTCGTATAGAACTCTAAGGAAGGATCTTTCTCACGAATGGCCACTCTTACTTGATCCAACGTACTCTCAAAAGTCTATGGATTTCTCTAGGAGTAGAAGAATATATGTCAGTGTAGCCAATGGCCTCAACTACAAGATGTAAGACTGACACCAAATAACCACAATATGTCCACTAATCATTATCCAATATCTGAACTTTGATTTTCTTCCCTTCCTCTGTCTTGGATTTTGCCCATTTATTCCAATCTGAAGTCACAACCATGGCCTGCAATGCTGATTGCACCTCCAACATCCTCTCTAATAAAATAAAATAACTAGCATATCTGGTATCAGTAGGCTTAAGGAATTCCTTCTGTTAGCTTCCTATACCAATAGGGTTTCATTTTTCATGATTGACTGGGGAAGTGCCAAATATGTTCATCCTTTTTATGCTGCAAAGGTTCCATATGTTGATGAATCTCCACTATGTATGGGTGGTTTACTATTGCCGCAATTAATGATTAGCCAGACAACTTAATCCTGGCTAGATCATGTTTGAATTTCACTTGTCTTAGAATAGAGAATAAAGGTCTGCACAAACAGTTTAAGCTTGGCAGGCAAGTAGTCAGCTAGTGAAGCAAAGGGTCTCAACAACTTAATATGAGCCCTGGAAGAAATAAGGTTAGACTTAGATAGGAGGGCATCTAAAAGGAAAGAGATGAATCAGGGTTTGTTAGTTCAAATGCACCCAATGAAAATGAAGAGAAAATGTTAGGTATACTAGGTTGGGTAGGCAGTTTTGAGGGTACAAAGGCATGGTTTGTGAAGCAATTTTCTCTTCTGGAATAATTTGCTATCTCATAAACTCATAAGGTGCCATGGCAAGGTGGCTACAAAGCAAATGGAGCATGACTAATTCCCCTCCTCATGTTCCAAGAAACACTCACTAATATTCCCCCCAAAGGGCAATGAGATCTGCTCATTACCCTTAGTCCACTTCATCCCATGATAGAACTAAGTGAAAAGATCTTTTACCTAGGCAAAACAAGCCACATTTCTTGTGTAAAAAGTTTTTAATCCAACTTACCAAAGTTTCCTAAACTTCACCACTTGTCATTCTTTCATTCCCCCTAGCCTAAGTTTTCACTCTATAAAAATTAGCCCAAACCATACACAAACCCATCCTCCACAATCATATTAACTTACTAACATTAATATATAGCTCCTATGTACATTTCCTCCCCTTACTATGTATAAAAACACAAAAAACCCAAAAAAATAAATACTTCGACCCTTGGCTAACTATAGCCTTATTTTAAAATTTTTCTTTAGGGAGTTATTGGTCCAGCAGGGGCCAATAACAACCCTCCACATGTCCATCGGGGTTTATATGGCCTTTGGCTAAATAAATAGCCGAAATACGCGTTGTTCCCCAAAATACCCACTTTGCAAAAGTCCGCAAATACATTGAAAACCTTACAAAAATCACAAAAATTAAAGCGGGCCCCCATTCCGTGCCCCACAACTTACCATTTGCTGTCAATTGTTGGATTGGGGCCCTCAGATCTGATGGTGCGGGATCATATCACGATGCCCCCAGCGTTCGAATGATATGTCCCGGGAAAATGGTGGTTTTGCTGCCGTACCGAGGACACGCGTCGCTCGTCCGAGTGTATCGCGACCCCCCCGCTAAATACCGCTACTGCCCCGAAAGCGGTGCGATAAAACCGCTTACCGCCCTCGCCCCCCATCGTTGACGTCATCTGATGACGTCAGCACCACGTCATCATCGCCACCTCAGCGTCAAATCCTCTGCCACGTCACCTTTGGTACCCCCTGCTACGCGACAAAAAATTCTACGTCATGATGACATCATCATAAAAAGCGCCAAAAAAGCCAATTTTTGATAAAAAAAAACCCGTGAAAACAGTTGTTTTTTACCATTTTACTGTGTAAACTTTGCTGAGCCTTTACATGCAAACGACGACGAGTTCAACTGCAAACGTGCAGTCCGTCACCTCGACCACCTTAGCTCGGCGCCCCACTGTGCAAATCACCTCCCAATCAACCAACAAGTGCAGCACACTGTGAAGAACAGGTATTTACCATTATCTTGTAAAAAACCCTGTGAATTTCGATTTTTCACAATAAAAATTGTCTGGCAATCCTAGAAACTGGTCGAAATTTCACGCTGCTGCTACACACCAGCCGCCTGGACCAGCTACCCACCAAAAAGCCTGCACATTGCCCAGCGAGCCGAGAAAGACAAGAATTCATCTAAATCTTGCTCACAAGCTCCCTGATTGACTCCCATTTTGCACAATTGCCCACTGAAACTCCTAGTTTGCCCATCTTTCACTATACAAACTGCCAATTCTGTCCCACTGAGCAAAATCCCTTCCATTTTTAGCCGAGCTCGAGTCAATTTGTTCAGTAATTACTAAGGACAAGGCCTTGAAACCATTGCTGCTCCTCCCTTGCAATATAAATTCTTCAATCCTCACCCTTTTGCTTCAAATTCTGCCCACCGGAGTCTAAACAAAGCTCCAATTTGCAAAATTCTCTGAAAAGCCCCAGGGCCTCTACTTTTGCCCACTACTGCTGTAAAAATCAACAGTTTGCTCAAAGAACACCTGAGAACTTATAAAAATGGCAGCCCCTGCTCCAGTAGCCCTCAATGTGGCCCCTCTCAATGCCCCACATAAAGCGCTGGAGTGGTTACCCCTAGCTGACAAGGACTTCCAAATTAATGATATAATGGCTAACACATCTCATCTCCAGGCCTTTTGTGAGATCAAGAACATCCATAGAAACAAAACTGACATCTTTGGGATCTGGGAGTCCAATATGCCCATGTACTACCTTCCTTGTGTGAAATGTTTTTCCTGAGCTCATTCACCAATGCCATGCAAATTATGAGCCCACTCAAAGGGTAGTAATGTCTCCTTCTGGGACGGTTTTATTCTATATCACCCCTGAATCAATAAATAAGATGCTGCATTTCAAACCAACTGAACCATTGACTCCTCTTACCATGGGATTTCTGCTTGATCAAGGTGCCAAACTGCCAAGTACAGAGATAACCAGAATTGGCAAAACATTTATGAAACCCAATTGTCAACCACAAGAACCTCCTCCATACCTGGACACTTGGTTCAATGAAGCAGGAAAATTCATCATTAACATGATAACCTACATCCTGGGGTTCAAAACCAGTGAATATGTAGATGAAACCATATTGGTCCTAATGTCCATTTTTTCTCCAGGACAACCCCCTGCTGTCAAGTATGACTATGCCACCTACATTGCTAATAAGATCCATGAACAATTTATGAGCATGGACAGAGAAGGAGTGTTTAAATACACATCATACACATACCATTTGTTGCTCTACTATCAGCCAGATAGTTTTCAAGTTCCCCTCAGAAAATTTGATGTCAAGGGAGAGCCAAGGTCTGTTATCTTCTGGAACCCAGTCTTCCACCATGTCTACTTTTCTCCTTACACTTATTGTGAATTTATTGATCTATTCATATATCCAGCCACCTCTTTATTGATAACAAGTCCTCCAGACAGGGTTTCTGGTGAAATGAAGAGAATTCTACAGCTCTCCAAGAGCTATAACATAGGTGACTAGTACTTCTGCCAGAATCACACTGTGATTCGGATTTATGGCTGTCAGCTGAGCCCCTACAAAATTGCCAAGATATGTGCCAATGCGCTTGTTTGCCCTGGAGTACTTTAGACAATTCATCCAGGCAGATACAATCCATTTCTATGAGGCCAAGAAGAAGGTACAACTTAAGATAAGGAATCAACTGGGCCCTTTCACCTTCAACTAGAGGGAAGCCTGGCTAGAAGCTGATGAGATTTTAGGGCAGAAACTCAGACTAAAACAGAGCTTCTATTGGGCACCATATGACCCCAATCATTTTATAAGCTATAGGAAAGTCAAAAATAAACTGCCAGCATATGTCCACTTTCCAATCCCTGAAATCCAGTAGTATGCCAATCAACAAGAGTGGATAGAGGGAACATTGTTTGAAGAATAGACTGAGGAAGAGAGATTGGAAAAAGCAATGAAAGAGCTTGAGAAAACACTTGACCTGGACTCTTTTGGACAGGTACCTTTCAAGCTGCGCCAACACATTGGAGGGGATACATCTTTTGCCGAAAGCTCAGAGCAAGCAGTACGAAAGGCCAGCTCAACAGGAAAGGGCAAGGAAGTGATGGATGCAGAACAACAGACCATGGCTGATCAACCCTCTACAACACAAGAACAGGGTGAAGGGCAGGATCCCCCAGCTCAAACCAAGGCATCTGAAGCCCCTGTTCTACAGACTCCTCAAAATGAGGAAAAGAGCAGAAAGAGAGACAAAGAAGAGGATGCCCCTGCTAGTGGACCATCAGAACAAACAGGAGATAAGAGGCAGAGGTTAAATCCATATTCAGAAGAAGAGTTCGTGGAAGACACCACAAGCACCATGGGAGGACAACAAAGAACTGAGCAACAAGCATCTCCACTACCTGGCACCTTAGCTAGCTCATTCCAGCAAGAGCTAGAGAGGCAACATAGCGTGGAGGTTTCATCCACTAGATCTCAAAGCAAACAAAGCTCGGATATCAAGAAGACTTTTACTGATATTAAAGCTAGAAATGATCCAATAAAGATGCAACTTTATAATCAATTGATGAGGACAACACCTACTAATCAACATAGGCTAATGGTTGCCTATGATATTCAGGAGAAGAAAATGATCCTCAGCCACTTCAAGTCCAAGACACAGCAACCCCAGTCAGCTGATGACTGTATAAGAACTAATCTGGAAGTGCTCTCCAAGGATATTAATCCAATTGACCAGATTAAGTTACATAAACAAACTGGGGAGATGGTGTATGCCACCTTCGCTGATAAGGCATTGGCAGCTCACCAACTAAAAAATTCATTATATAATACCTCAGCGCAATTAGAATTGGAGAAGGCTTCCTCCTTGGCTAAGGACAATAGGGTTAAGTCCTTGGAAGAGATCATCATCGAGCTAGGGCATAACCCTAAGGATGCAAAGGGCACCAAAGCCCTGATCAAGAAGAAGGAGGAGGATATTGCAGCCCTTAAAAAGCGACTAAAATTGCCTATAACAGTGCATCCACAAACTGCAGAGGTTGCACAACAAAAGGAGGAAGAGGACATGGTAAGTCCGCTAATAAGAATGAATGAAAGATTGGCTGAAACAGAGCAAGCATTGGAGAAGGCCCTTAAAGAGAAGCAGGGAGAATCCACCTCCCAGCCACCTGAAGAAGCTCCAACAAGTGCCACTGCTCCCCCCACAGGTACAACAACACCCCCTCCTGCCATCCCAACATCAACAATAGGTACAACAACTACAGATGCTACAACAACACCAACAACAGAGCAAGAAACAAGCATGAAGATGGAAGAAATGATGAAAGCAGTGAAAGAGCTAGAGGCTCAAATGTCAGAGCTCAAAGATACAAAAGAAAAGTTAGCCAAATTGGAGGTGAGCTATGACAAGTCAAAGATGACAGTAGCAGAAAAAACTAGAGAAGTAAATACCCTAGAAAACAAGGTGAAATCATTGGAAAATGATCTCATCTTACGAAAACCTCTAGCAGATACTAAGATGATTTTGTGGACTAAGATTGGCCAGTCCATTACTGACCAATGGAGGTCAATTGAAACAATCTATGAACAGATTGAATTAATAGAAAGAGCACAAGAGCAAATCCAAAGGGCCAGGGCATCATTAGGAAATATACCTGAGCAGGCTAATAGGCTCATCCATTTTTTGAATACTAATACAAAGGAACAATTAGCAACTTTAGAGATAACTTATAGGACAGAAACCATTTTGAAAATAAAGAAGGTGCTGACCATGAGAGGTTTTATACAGACTTTGGAAAGGAAGTGTCAAGAGATGCAGATGGTATAGATGCCTTCACAGAAAAATTCACAAAATTGCAGCAGAGAGGTTTACCCAATTTACTAACAAGCAATCAAAAACTGTTATCACATCAACAGTATGCTCACAGGGTAAATATGTATGTCAACAAATCAAGCCACTGCATCATCCAACAATATAGAGGACACAGGACCTACTTCCGGATAGAGATTGTATGACAAATTAGAAGGATTATTTTTTATAGAACATGAAATAAATCATCTTTTTGAAGTCAAGCCTACCTTTTATAGATATACTGAGGTTGATGAAACACTGGTAAAGATACAAAGGCACCAGTTACCCACAGAACACTGGTGGCAGAGGATGCTAGAAGTCTTGCCTAAATAATTTGGATCTTGTTGCCTTTTACACCTCGTCAAATAGCAGGGCACGTGGCAAATATCAAGAAAGGAGCTCAAGCGAGGATCAAGACACATTAAAGATGGAACAAGAGCAGGTGAACAAATCAGGACAGCAATGCAGGAAGGAAAGTCAAGGACATAACTGCCAGCCGAATTCCTGGGTAAAAGGTCTTAAAATATCTAATCAATTAAAGCAGCAAGCACAGCCTCAATAACTCCTACCTTTATTTTTGCATTCATTTCTCTGACAGAGTGGGTGAACTAAGTTATTATTTCATATCTTATCCTCAAGATATTTTGTAAATCTTTTTGTTATAAATACCTCCCCAAGGAATGTATTCAGGGTTGGTGATTCTGCCATTTGAACTGCGCTGTACCTCAGATATTCATTAATACAAGGGGCATTGAAATGCATTGTTGTTGGACCTTCTGAATGTGGATGTGATGACTTCAGACTCCGCTACAGAATTCCTGTGTCTTGCTTTGGCTCAATAAGTTACTCTAACTGTGTTGTTGTGTTTACTATGTTTACAAATCTCATATATGTTTCATAATATTAACAACAAGGAAAAAGAATAGCCCAAAACTTGTTTAAATACACTCTGTGTTCAATTCCTGCTGTTATCTATGTTTTCTTCACAATTAGCTTGAATAGAAATTCTTAAATGCTTTTGTTTCTGCTAATTCCTTCATTTTTGAACATTGTCAAGGAATTCTTCACTGCTCCTTGAAAGTATTCAAGCACCTTCCCTCTGCCACTAGGATAAAGGATTCTTGACTGCCCTTTACCCCCTGGCCTACATCCCATCCATCACTGGCTTTAATATTGTTCCAAACTGATTATCTTGCTTTGTAGTATTCCCTATCATCACAGAAACACACTCAGTAGTCCACTTTCATAGACTCCATTGCCCAATGGAATTAATCCTATCAGACCTACATCCTACCTCTGCTTGAAATCACCATCCAAACCCATTTAATACAAACCTCTGCACATCATAACTAGCATAAAACTTAAAATAAACAAAGTTAAAACATATAGAGAGAGCCCTCTCTGGATGCAGTTTGGCTAGAAATTGCATCTAAAAGACTGATTAGTGGTTACCTCGGCTGTATTCCCTTTTCTCAACAAGTTTTGGGGAACAACCTGAGTGATAACACCTTCCTCGCATGAGACCTGTACATGGCTAAGGAGGTGTGTTGATTGCAAATAAACATTTGCACATTTCTTGTAGCTGTCACCAAGTTAGATACCCACTCAATTTTGCCAATGTCTTTTAATGCATCATTGAGCGCATGCACACAACAAGGGGTCCAGAAAATATGTTTGTATTTACTCTAAATCATTAATCATGCTAATCTACACATTGCTACCGCATCTGTCACAACCCGTACAATATTTGTAGAGCCAACCTCCTCTATAGCATCATGAATAAGCTCAAATTGGAAAGCTGCATCTTTACGCTTTCCAGAACAATCAATAGCTCTAAAAAAAAAGGCCCCTCTCGGCAAGTAAATATGATGTTGATAAGTCGATGTTTGACAATGTCTATCCATCCATCCATAACAATAGAACAACCTTCCCTCACCCATGTCTTCCTCAAGGTTTCCTTTTGCACATTAATATTGACCACTTGCCTTTCTAATATCACTGTCCTCAACTTATGTTCACATGGGGGCACATATGAGGGTCCTGTTGCTGCAATTTCCTTGACCATCTCCTTGTAGTAAGGAGAAGGACTAACATGGAAAGGAATTCCATTAGCAAAATGAAATCTGCCAATGGCATCATCTGTATCATCACGGTTCAGCTTACTATATATTCTTACAGGATGGTCCCATTGCATAAAAGCAGGAACCCTTAGTTCCAATAAGAGATGGTGGAGGCATATCTTTCATCTCTTTTAGTTTTAATTTTCTTTTTGAGCTTGTGGCTTCATCAATATTTTGTTGAGCTTGGGCCATGACATTTTTGCTTGAGAACATGCCCTTTGCATTCTCAAGGGCTGTGATTTTTGCAGCGTGATTAATTTTGTACATATATTAACCCCTTTGCCATCTACACCCAAAAGATGCATCCTGAGACAATTATAACTCCTAGCCCAAGAATGACCACAAACATTGCATTTCCAATGGTGTGTCCCACCTCTTTTGCTTCCCGATTTTGGTTGAGTTGAAGAGCTAGCGATTTTGGTAGCATATAGCAAATTAGGTTTTCTTGGATTAAATGTCACCTTTGCATATTCTGCCAATGACTTTGATGGGGTTGGAGTCGTTGCACTGAGATTAGCACTAGTTGCACTATTGCCATGGGTTTCATTCATTGTTGAGTTTCAGTTTGAAGAGGACTTGTTATTTGAGGATCATATTCACTTTCAGTTTCACTATCACTACCATTGTGGTTGCTATCACTCATTTTGCATGTAATTTATTTTTCAATTTTTTTATTATTTAATGCCCTACAAGAAGGGTTTCAAAATCTAAAATTGAAAACTATTGATAATTTATAAAACTAAGTGGTTATTGGTTTCCAAATTCTATGGTTTACAGAAATTAAAATTTTTAATGCCACATAAAACATGAAAAAATTAAAATGCAACAACTTACCGTAGACGCTGGATGTTGCAAAAATTTCAAATGCCAAAAACTGACAGGGAAGTTAAATCTGGATGTTCGTTGTTGAAGGTAAAAATTTAAAAAATAATGGATGCCAACGTTGGTTGAGAAATTTGCAGCGTGCAAGCAGTGGCAAAAAATGTCAAAATTGCCACAAAATTGCTGGTCAAGCAATCCCACAAATTTGTTGGTCGAAAAAAAATAAAAAAATGTATATGCATTGTGCAATTTCAAAATTTGCAATCACCTGTGGCTCTGCAACAGTGAGTTGGGCGGCAAGAAATGCTACAACAGGGTCGACGACGTTATGTTGGACGACAGGGAGAAGTGTTGGCTGTGGCCTGTGTAGCGGTCTGCGTAACATTGTAATGTGGAGCAACAAAGGTCGACGACAGGGTCAACGACGACGGTTGTGTGGTGAAGGTCGACGACGACAGTTGTGTGGCGAAGGTCGACGATGACTGTGTGTGGAGCTTCAAACGTTACCCAAGCGAACAAGCAACAACTCTGTGGAAGCGAGGTCGAGTAGCGAAAGCATCAATGGTAGTCTACAGGCAACAGGTCGAGCAGTGTCGTTGATGGTACTCTGCAGGTCGAGCAGCGTCGACGACTGTGGACGTGGAGCCTCAACGCCAGTCTGCAGAGGGTGGGCATAGGGGCACAGACATGAGCTCAACTGTGGAGAGCATGGGCGCAGGGACAAGCTCGACTACATGTGGAGAGCGTGAGCGCAACAGGTAAGAGCTCCGCTATGGCAGCAGAGGTTGAAGTGGGTACAAGAGTGAAAAGTCGACGGCGACATAAAGAATTGAAATGAAATTTCGTTGTAAATGAAAAAGGAAATAGTAAAACCTAAGATCTCATCTTTTATCTTTTATTTGTTAGTTTAGTATTATTTTTTATTTTTATTTTTTAGTTTTTTAATAAATTAATTTTCATTTTTTTTTTAGATAAAGGGTCATTAGACAAAATTGAAGGGGGGCACATCCCCCCACAAAGGGGGATGCCCAGAAGTACCTCTTTCTGGGAGTCGAGTCTCCCACACTAGGGAAACAAACCCCCTTGCATCTCCCCAAGTCTCCCCAAAAGGGGTGCAAGGGGTGCAAGGGGTGCGAGCACTTGACCCTAGGGGACGCGTCCCCGTGGAACACTGCATCTTATACACGATGTATGATCATAATTCTGCCCCAAATAGCTGGGTATTCTTCACATATATTGGAAAGTGCATCAAATTTTGCAATTCTCTGCTGATTGAATATTGCTCCGATGATATTCTTTTTACTTAATGCGATAAGAAGACTATGGGAAGATAGTCTTGATAGAATTAATCAGGTTGTAACTCAACGATTATCGTTTTAAGCATGTATTCTATTTGTCCAGAGAGCATTTTCCAGTAAATTGAACCAATTGTGAAGCCTTTAACCTATTTAGGGCATTGTATCAGATATTTAATTTAAGTCTTGTTTTGGTGATTGAGTGCATTACTAAAGGTATCAAATAAATTCAACGTAGTTTATAAAGAAAAAAAAATGATAGAAGACTAAAATTTTCTATAATCATTATGGCAACCCAAAATACATTTCCGATTTTCAAAATATCTCTAGATGTAGAAAACCTTTTTCATGAGTTTCCAAAAAGTTAGAAAAGCTTCAATGCTCTCTATTCCTTTCTGGACACCATTGAATCCATTTCTTGGTGGATTTTTGGAAACCGCTAGCAATTTCCAGAATCTTTCACATTTATATTAAAAGGATTTTCTAACCCTAATTAACTATACAAAAAACTAAAGCAACATATCTAAAGCATAAAAAGCTCCAAAACAAATAAAAGCCACATATCATCAAAGGTGAATGCAAAACCAACTGTGAAAACATGATCAAAATTACTTGAAGAATTTCTTTTTGTTTCCGTAAATAGTGTTCTGGCAATATATTTACAAGCACAAGTTTATGAAATTTCTGATAATTACTTCTAATAATATAGTTCTTTTTAACAGTTTCAATTTATCATTAAGTAATTATACTTAAGAAATTCAACCATAAACCATAAAAACAATAGAGATTACAGTGCACAAAAGAGAATACAAGATTTACTTCTGGGAAACCCACTTAGGGTAAAATCCCAACAACCTTTTTCTTAGAGAAATTCTCCAATTCAACAAAAGATACATCTAATACTACTAGACAACTATGCCAACGAGTTAATGGTCAACCCTAGTCTCCAGCCCTCAAGTCAAGTCAAAGCCAAGTCAAACTTCTTCTCCACAAAATTTCGACCTTCTAGATTTACTCAGAATTTCGGCCTGCCCAGAAAATCACGTTTGCGAAATCTGAGAAAGAGATGTTGAAAAATGTAGCTAGGTTCAGTCTTCATAATTATCATTGTACTTGTGTCATTGTATCTTTCTTGTAAAAACAAAAGAAAAAAGAAGAAGAAATTATTATTATTATTATTTCATTAGTCAAGCATGTTCTTCATGCTTCTAGGGTTTATTGAGTTAAAATAAATTTGTCACGAGTTAAAATCTCATTTGGACTTGTATGAAAAAGAAAATTATTTGTTTTCGAGTCAAAAGTGTCACTACAAGACCAAGTTGGCCCTTCTTGGAAACAAGTCGACCTTGGGCTCCAGGAGCCACCTATTCAGCCTCCTTCCTAGATGTGTATATATAGAGGGAAACTCAATCACTTTGGAGACTATTCATTCACTCACTCATGTACATTGATTTTTGTGCCAAGTGAAGAATGAAAACTAGCAAAGTCAAAGGAGAGAGAAGAATTTTTCTGCCCTAGTTCTGGTAAATTTTCTAAAGTATTGCAGACCCGAAATTTCAAGGGTTGAAAGTTCAAATAGATGAAATTTTAGTTGACCAAATTTCATATGTTTGACCAACATTGAGTTTGTTAACTTTGAGTTGATGAAGAAGACTTGGAGGAGGGTTGACTTGGGGCTTGTGGGAAGTCTTGGTCTTGCAAACTAGGGTATGAAATTATTTTGAGTGAGTCCATAATAACATACAAGCAATGCTAAATGATTAGAAAACAACCTCAAAAAGCAATAGCTATTATGAATGTGAGGAGAATGCACTAAAAACGCAAGTTTTCATGATGCAACTAAAAACATGATTATTAAGTGACGTGCTTTTAATGATTACACCTTCATTTAGAACATTCATGTAATTCCCCTCACATCGCTAGATCATCATGCCATGAAAGACAATAAAAAATAATCCATGATATGAAGCATGCAAAACCAAGAAATAAAGAAAGTGAGATCATCCAATCAGCTCTTCAAATTAAGTAAAACAAAATCGAATATAAGGAAAGTGAAGTAATCTCAAAATTTTAATGAGAGGACCTTTAAATTTTGGAAAAAATTGAGATTTTTTTTTACTCTACAAATGGTGGCGCATTATGAAAAGTATTTATCTTTGTTTGATAATTTAATGGGGCTTAAGTTTTTAAAACCATATAATACATTTCATAAGATTTTTAAACATTGTACAAGATTTCATGGCTCCCACCTAAAACAATTTTAACAATATAAATTTAAAAAATTGAAGTAGTTAATATTTACTTTATCCTTAAATAATGAATCCAAAATATGGAAATTTAGTTTATTCTTTTTCTCATAGTATTGAATAGAAAAGGTACAATCATGGAGTCTTATGATAACCAAATACCTATTAGGTGCATAATCTATCTTTTTTTCTAAACATTGCTTTGTTGCTCACAAGTGTTCATAGCCCCGATAAAGGTGTCCTAATACCATACAAACATGGCCTTGTTGCGAGCAAGCATCGATAGCACAGGCAAGTTTACTTGTAATTCTCACACTTTGCAATGTTTTCAACTCCCTTATATTAAATTCCACTTTTTAGATTTGATATGTAAAAAATTGCAATATGCAATTGGGTGAAGGAAGTGGTGTGGTACAAGAGGTGATTTTTTTTTTTTTTTTTTTGGTTAAATAGATGAGACATTTTTAAATGTTTGACCTCAAAATATTTCCTTAAACTATCAATGTGAAAAAAACCTTTGATATGATGGGGTGAGGGGTGGGATTCAAAAAAACAGATTGACATAAACTATTTCCTCTGCTTAAAGGGTACCATTACAATTTGAAATATGTCTGTGTATTCCTAGTCACTAATCAATGCAAAAGAACTGAAACCTAATATAGACATTTTCAGGTAAAGAAAACCCCATAACAAATTACAGAACTTATTTGTATATCCTTGAAAAGTTTCCCCATATAAATACTTGAAATCACAATAAACTTAAAATTTGAAATTAAAGAATCAAATCAAAATAAAATACACCAAAATCTAGAAAAACATTTAAACAAATCATAAAGATATGTAAAATAAAAATTTACACACTTGCCTTCACTAAAATTAGGCATGAAGTACACTAATCATATCCAAGCATATACCAAAAACAAAGACCAAGCCAGAATATGATAAAATATGATAAATGCAATTTATTAGACCTCTTATTGAGATACAAAGAAAAATATCAAAACAGAAAACAATCTTGAAAAAAAAAACCAAAACCAATCTTATAGTTATGACATCAAGGTTAAAATCATTCTTAATTAGGTCACATCAAAGTTGTTCTCTTAAAATGATTCTTACATAACAAAACCAATCACACTAGACAATCCACAACTAAGTCTTTATAGTTTTTGATTGATAATCAAAAGTTAAGGGTATGACTTTGAAAGGAAATGTTTAATAAACCTAATTATGAGCAAGATGGTAAATAGTTAATCTACTTGTGAAAGAATAAAACAAAAACTAAGCTAATTCATCTACTTCTACACCTATTCTAAGCTACATTTATTACTAAAAACTACGTGAAATTATACTTCTAATGCATCCATCCAAGTAAATGCAAGCCTACAAACACATGTTCATTGATAAATAGAAACATGTAGTGGCATATTCTTTCATAAAAAGTAGAAAAAATTGAAACATCTTTGTTCGACATGTGTAGGATAATTCTTTTAAAATTAAATGGGAATGTTTTCACGTAAAATTTTTCCAACAAGATTCCAATTCTATCATAATATTCAAATTTAGGGAGATTCAAATCCTATCATAATGTTCAAATTTAGGAATATGGAAACACAAAAGAGAGATAAAGTGAAGAAAAGCTACATGATGTGAGTTAAGAGTGGAAGTGTTCATAACACTAACTTGAATTTATGTGCCTTTCTATCAAGAATATCATTTGTTTCCCAAGGAAGGTAATAAGGATTTGAAACAATTAATGGTAAAGAACAAAGTTCGTTAATATCTTGTAATTGATGTTCCAAATGATTAAGAGTGTCAAAAGAATTGTGAAACTCAAGTTGTATGAAAACAAAATGTTTTAATCAAAAGGGGAAAATGCCAGTAATACCAATGACGTTATACAATTGTTCATGATCATAAAAAGGTTTTTTATCTTTCGCATATGGGACAATGCAAAAATCTAGAAAAGGCATACTTTTACAAGTATCAATAGAATAACATTTTTGTATCTAAAAAGTTGACATGGAAAATTATGAAAAGACTTCAAAGCAACCAACCCATTCTTTTCTTTTGCAAGATGTAGATCACTTACTTTTCGCTCCTCATAAGAATCTGATCTTGAAGAAAACACTTTACAAAGATCAGTTATAATTATATGCAAGTGAGAAGCATCAAACATGTCAGGATATAAATAATAATGGCTATTGGAAATCAAGGAATGAAAAACCAAAGTTTCCTCAAAAGAAGTATCTTTCACTAAATCATTATTAGTTATCAATGAATCATTCAAAAGCTTTGAATTACGAAATATATTAGCATTATCAACCTGATCAACTCTACTTTTTCCTAATCAAGACATAATACCATGTTTATCTAAAGAAACTTATTTTACTAATAGGGTATTGATTCCCTCATACTCCTTTAATACATTGGAATTCAAAAATAGTATTTGTGTTAAGATTATTCTCACAAGTAGTCAAAAATCAAGGATGCATATCATCAAAATTTTCAAAACAAGGTGGTCGGAGAATCATCTTGGAGAGACATTCATTAGATTGGTCCATGAGTGTAACTCCAATAGCTTATTTTCACTCTCTATTGTTAAATGAAAAGAATGTTGTTTTGAAATATAATGTTCATTACAAGAGGACTTTTCCTTGAATGTTTCTGTAGTGACTGTGAAATATTCAAATGGGTGACATATTTCTTTGTTCTTGGGTAGAGAGTCACCCTTCTTTTGTTTTCCTTATGGTCCTATTGATAAAGGTGAATGAAAAGAGTCTTACATAACCATCGGTTGAAACCAACATGTCTCATCATCAATAGGGATTACTTCAACAACTAGTTCTTCCAGAGGGATCTCAACAAGCAAGTAGCTTATACTTTATGCGCAAGATGTCTCTTCTTTATCAGTAAGGAAAGAACGTGAAGAAATAAGATAAGGACTCTCTTTTGAATCACATCTGACTTCATTATTAGTATCAAAATATGATATTAACTCATAGTATCTAAGTATCTAACTGATCTTGTCCATAGGAAAGAGGATTAAGATGTGTAGAATTTCCAACAAGTTGAATCAAAGAAGGTTTATCAACTGAAGAGGACTTATGGCAAATACTCATGAATCTTGATAGGAAACCCTCGGTCGATTCATCTTCTCCTCTTCATAGATTTTGTAATTCACCAATTAATTTATTGTAATCATAATTATCAAATGCATTATAAAACTCAGTTGAGAATTGTTCATAGTTGAGAATAGAGTTGATGAGTAAAGATTTCAACTAGTTTTTAACTCGCCCTTTGAAAGTGAAACTCAACAACCTAGATAAAACAACTTCATCAGTAACAAAGCTTTTAAAAAACCATTGTGGAGGTCACTCTTTTCATTTGTCTCCCTGTCCCACCGTTGTTAACGTTGGCTTCTTTCATGGAGCTTTCCAGGATGGAATCTGTGGAGAGGATGCCATATCTTACTTCCTGAAAATGTGATCTTTCAAATTTGGTTGATCATTGGGTCGGGGTTATTGGAAAATCAAGGGTTTTGTAGATTATTGTTGACTTTCCTTACTTGATAATTACTTGTGATGTTAGTTGGTCTTTTATTACTTATTATTCTTTGTTTATCAAGCAATTACCAAAACAATGAAGATCACAATGAGACTGTTGAGAAATCTAGGTGTAGCTAGCTTAGGTGATTTCTCTTATTTTGATAACTGCTTGTGAAGTCTTTTTACTTATCTTGATTAGATTCTTCTTTACTTGTTTATTATTAGTGTTCTCTTCATCAAACAACTACCAAACAATAAAGAACAATAAGACAAGAGGACACAAAATATAGGCGATCAACCAGGGCCAAAACCTATGCAGCTGAGAGGAAAACCCACAAGAATCCTTCTCGTCTTACAGAACTTCAATTGAGAAATTCCAAGACCTATGACCTTTGACAAATGACCCCTCCAAGACCAAGTCACAATTCTTCTTGGCGAGCTCAATTTCTATCAAATTCAACACATCTCTTATCTTCAAATTTGTCTTCACATCATAAACTCGGCCCTGCACCTTGACTATGATTTTTGGCCCTTCCTACAGTAACCCTAGCTTGCACGTGTGACAGAAATATGGTGAAGATAGCCTCTCTTCTCCTTCACTTGGGCAACAATCCTTTCTTCAATAACTTGACTTGAATATAAGTACTTTTTCCACCTTTCGCTTGGCTTCTTGACTAACTATAATTCTGATTTGTTGTAGGTGATATGATTCCCTAGCTACAATCCGCACATGTGAGAGATTACCCAAAATAAACAGACCTCAGAAAATACTCCTTCTTCCTTGACTTGTTTTCTCCTTTCTTTGCTATCTTCTACACTTTATATCGAGCTTCTTGTATGTGATTTGATCTCTTAAAGGTGGACGACTAGCCTTGTATATATAAGCTTCTTCTAGAGTATCAATAGGCCGACTGGATATTCTTATGTAGGTCGACTTGTATTCCTTTAAAGGTTGACTTGATGTGACATTGTGACAAGGTCTTGGAGGGGTTTCTTGACATTTTTTACTATACAATTTTTTTCTTTACAAGATGTAACATGCCCAAATGGGTCTTCCACACATGACAATGACTCAATTGACATTATGACAAAACTAGAAGCACTCAATGAGTGCTTAACCTAAAAATAAATTTTCCTTGAGCATGAAACACATGCCTTAAGAACAACAATAATAATTTTTTTTCTCATTTCATTAAATACATAAAATCATGATTACATATGTCATTATGAAGACCGAATCTACTTACATATTTCTACACTCCCTCTTAACTAGGGAGGTATTCATAATCCATACAGGGTACTTGGACATTCTCAATCACTTGGAGTCAGATTAGTAACCCATCTGTTTAACATCATATCAATAAGCATTGTCACATAGTAAGGCCTTGACTAATAGCTCTATCTCTCCACAAGATCAGAGCACAATGCTGGCGAGACCAATGACTGATAGACACCATTGTCTCTCAAGGCACATACCCCACCCCAGTGTTCATAGGGTATGTCCTTCTAGGACTATTCTTACCTTGGATTCTCAGTTGTCAAAGAATACCAGTCCTCTTCTACTACTCTTATCTTGGATGCCCTATCACATCCTCAAAGAGTATCAAATGCCAGATGCTTACCCAGTCCTCCATTGTTTCTTCACAATATGAAGACAAGAATGATGTGTCTCTCTCTCCCTCTTAACCAGGGAAGATATACCCATTCTTATTAAGGAATGTACCTCACTTGGAGTCAGATTGGTAACCCATCTATTTAATATCATATCAATAAGCATTGTCACATAGCAAGGCCTTGACTAATAGCTCTATCTCTCCACAAGATCAGAGCACAATGTTGGCGTGACCAATGACTGATAGACACCATCATCATTGTCTCTCAAGGCACATACCCCACCCGAGTGTTCAAAGGGTATGTCCTTCCAGGACTATTCTTACCTTGGATTCTTAGTTGTCAAAGAATATCAATCCTCTTCTACTACTCTTATCTTGGATGCCCTATTACATCCTCAAAGCGTATCAGATGCCAGATGCTTACCTATTCCTCCATTGTTTCTTCACAATATGGAGACAAGAATGATGTGTATATCTCTCCCTCTTAACCATGGAAGATATACCCATTCCTATTAAGGAATTTACCCAAGCTTCGTCTTATCCAAGGACTTGTCCAAGCTCTCTCTTAACTAGGGACTTGTTTTCAACAACTTTCTTGTTCTTCGGTGGAGATCATGGTACCTTTAGCTGCTTGAAAATCTCCTCCTTCCAATGTCATGAATTTCATATTTATCATGATGGAGCCTTCATCTTTTGGGACTTCTTCGTAGGGCATCGATCATCCATCACTTTCCTTCATGAACCATGTTAGTCATGTCATCCCTTTACTTCATTTGAAAGTGATATTCTAATCCACATCTGAATTTTTTCATACAACTGCCTCTTCCAAGTCATGTTTCCTTTAGGATGTTTTATCCAAGCACATGAGTGCTAGTTGTAGGTGACATCTACAACTCTCTTTCGGTAGTCCTGCATCAATCCATCCAGATGTTGTTCAAAAATAAAAATTGAACATCAAATCAAAGTTATCTTTTGTGTTGGCCTTTCAGCATGACATCTTTCTTGCAACATCAACATTTTGCATATTCATAAGTGTGTCTCCAATAATTTTAATGTCAATGATCTCCTTTATTTATAGACCTTATCAGGGTCTTCATGCCTTCTCTATGGAGATGTCATGGCCAATTCTTCTAGTCATCGGATGTTGATTTCCTTTTCCATGTGACCATAGTTGCACCTTTCACAATCTCTTCTTTCTTTCTTCACATATTGCTTCCTTGGAAATTTCATCCATAGTTCCTTCATCTTTTTCAACCACCTCATATTCCATATGAGGACATATTATGTTGACTTCATCTAGTCAATATGTGAACCATGCCTTCTTGTATCTTTCCAAGGGAGGAGATCCCTTTTCTTTGATCATGCCCATGAGATAGAGCATTTACCCATGCAACCATATGACAACATGACTCAACCAAAATACATGCATACCTACCTCTTTCCTTCTTTTTTTCATCTAGGCTTTCTTCAACAACTTCCTTTCCTTGTTTGAAAGTTCTTCAATTATGTTGCATTTTTCTATCACCATCATCCTTCTTGAACCATGAATCACATACAAGATGGAATTCTTAGCGATACACTTGCTTTTCCCAAGAGAGGTGAACCTTTTAATGAAGATTCCAATGGAGGATCTTAATTATCCTCATCCTAAAAATGCTCCTTTCTAATGATGATGATGTATGATGAACTCTATGCTAGATGACTTTCTTCTACCCATAAGTACTAAATATGATTTTAATGAGGTTACCAAGAGCTACTTCCTTATTATGATGATTGTTATAGACTTCTATTTCAGCTATATTTCAAACTTTTCTAATGGACTCTTGTTTCAACAATATGCTTCTAGAATGATATCATCTTCTACTAAGATGCATCTCATTATAATGATTTTCTACTTGATTGCCATGGTGGAGGTATTTTTCACCTCCTACTTCTCCTTGCTATGAACCAGGCATCCATAGTTCTACAATTACATCATGAATAATGCCTGCATATTCCCTCCTTCCATCATGTTTCTTAAAACAAAGGCTCATCCCATCCATCTTTGCTTCTTGTACCTGTAATATTTATTGACAAGCACCCTAAGAAAAGTATACGATACCAAAACATGATGTCAAGTTATCTTTCTAGGGTTTTCATGTAATCATGAGATCATCCTAGAGTTTCTTAAGTTCAAACCCTAGATCAGATTATTTTCCTATTCATGTCATACTAGGGTTCATCCTTTGCCCTATAATACTAATAAACCCTAAAGCCATATCTTCAACCCTAAAACATCTTATCATGGATCCTTAATAAAGTATGACATACATATCTTATGGTCACTTACCTTTGTCATGATGACTTGCAATTCCATATGCCATCTTCATTGATCTGCTATAGGGTGTGAGATATTCTTCATTGTACTCATCTTCTCATTGTCTTTGGACCAATGTCTATTTCAATATTTAATTACAGTTCCACAGGTCTTCACGCAAGATGATGGTTACAGGTATATCAATGTTTCTCAAGAAACCTCTAGTGATGGTACAAGATCAACATTTTTTTATGGCTAGGTTGCTTCAGATCTAATTCCTTACTTCTTCCAAACTTCTTCAAAGAGATAGTGAATGGACCTTTTTCAAAAATTAGATCCTACTATGGTACCTACTTGAAGGTCTATCTTCTTTTGATTGATCGATTCTCAGAGATCAAATGTGTATGAGATTGGTGATTTCATTCTTTTGTGCCCCAGGGGCTCGGCCACTGCTGTATTGAACTTGTACAATAGAGTATTTATGTCACAAGGACATGCCTTGAAGATGAGATTTATGTTATCACAAACTCGATAGAGGGATTTGTGCTTTAGATTTTCAATAAGCTCATATTTTTGACTAAGTGAAATTATATGTATGTCCAAATGGTGATAGGGTCTATGTATCAAAATTTAACCAAGTTGAGTATTAGGTCTACATATGCCTAGAAGAAGATTAGATCTTGGGATCCTTCCTGTCACAACGAATTCTGACTGTGCCTCCTTTATCAACATTTTCTGGGAGATCTCATTTCTTGAATGGAGAAAACAATTATACTTATCTTAGAGTCTCAATTTTGTGGTTGCTACTGTAGGTTTGACTTTTTGGAATGTTGAAAACAATCCTTCTCATTGATGCCCAGAAGCTCACTTTTCTTTCCAAAAGTCTCGGCCTTCCTATGGTTGATGAATTAGGTATTCCGCCTCCTTGATGTAGGGATCAAAACATACCTTTATATATATGCATGCCTGAGGTTCTTATCTCATGGAATATAGCCCAAATTTCGCTCCATATTATAATGGATTTGGCCTTCAAAAGATCTTGATGGTAGACTTCTTCTTTGCCTCTTTTCTGGATCTAGTAAAAGAATTGAACCCAAAATTTGATCAAGTCTTCTTGATGATTTCCTTGAATTTGGCCCTTGAGTATACTTTCTTCAATATGCCTTTCCTTGAATTTTCACCTTAGCTTTGATACCATGTTGATAAATCTAGGGGCAACTAGCTTAGGTGATTTCTCTTATTTTGATAATTGCTTGTGAAGTATTTTTACTTATCTTGATTAGATTCTTCTTTACTTGTTTATTAGTAGTGTTCTCTTCATCAAAAAATTACCAAACCATAAAGAACAATAATACAAGAGGACACATGATATAGGCGATCAACCAGGGCCAAAACCTCTCCAACTGAGAGGAAAACCCACAAGAATTTTTCTCTTCTTATAGAACTTCAATTGACGAATTCCAAGCCATATGACCCTTGACAAATGACCCCTCCAAGGCCAAGTCACAATTATTCTTGACAAACTTGATTTATATCAAAGTTAACCCAAGTTTCTTAGCTTCAAATCTATTGTCACATCATAAGCTTGGACCTACACCTTGACTGTGATTTTTGGTACTTCTTACAGTAACCCTAGCTTGCATGTATGGCAAAAATATGGTGAACATTGTCTCTTCTCCTTTGCTTGGGTAACATTCCTTTCTTTAATAACTCAGCTTGAATATAAGTACTTATTCCACCCTTCGCTTGGATTCTTGATTGACTATAATTCTGATTTGTTGTAGGTGATATGATGCCCTAGCTATAGCCTGCATGTGTGAGAGATTACCCCCAAAAAATCAGACCTCAAAGAATACTCCTTCCTTGTCTTGTCTTCTCCTTTCTTTGTTATCTTCTGCACTTTAGATCGAGCTTCTTGTGTGTGCTTTGATCCCTTAAAGGTGGATGACTAGCCTTGTATATATAGTCTTCTTCTAGAGTCCCAATAGGTCGACTTGATCTTCTTATGTAGTTGACTTGTATTCCTTTGAAGGTCGACTTGATGTGACATTGTGACAAGTTCTTGGAGAGTTTTCTTTACAATATGTAACATGCTCAAATGTGTCTTCCATACATGACAATGACTCAATTGACTTTATGACAAAACTAGACGCAATCAATGGGTGCTTGACCTAAAAATAATTTTTCCTTGAGCATGAAACCCAAGCTTCAAGAACAACAATAATAAATTTATTTTTCTCTTTTCATTAAATACATAAAATCATGATTACATATGTCATTATGAAGATCAAACCTAGTTACATATTTCAACAAAGATAATGTACGTAAGATATAGGCTCGAAACCATGGAAAAACCGCTTCAAGGGGAAAACCCATAAAGAATGCTTCTCTTCTTATAGAATCTTCTTTCCATGAGACTTCCAAGACCCAAAGACCAAAATCCTCCCATCACTAAGTCAACCCCCCAGCATGATCTCTCCAAGGCAGCTTTAAGGCTTTGACCCTCTACAACTTTGCTCTAGAATTTCGACCCTTCAATTTTGAGCTCCTGCAATTGGAAACTACACAGAAACCCTACCATCTTTACATGAGGATAGAAAAATAGATAAACCCAAGAAACTTTTCTTTCTTCTTCCTTCCTTCATCCTTCCAGATCTTTCTTCTCCTTCGCTATTTCATATCAAACTTGTCTTGGATGTGTGTCACAAAATGTTCAAACTCCTTCTATTTATAGCTTCTTGAGGGGTCAAATAACCCTCCTTTAGGCCGACTTCTCCTTCAATGTGCCCGACTTGGTCTTAGAGGAATAAATGGTTTTTTCTAGACAAAAATATATATATATTTTTTGTTACAATGAGTCCAAATGGGACTATAATACATGACATAAATTCTTCGTCCTAGAAAGGCCTAGAAGCATGAAGAACATGCTTTTGACCTAGACTTGAGCTTGAAACCCATGCTTTAAATAATACTAAAAAATTTGTTTTTCTTTCTTTATACAAAATATACAATGTCATGTTTACAAAAGGTCATTATGAAGACTGAACCTAGTTACAATTGTTGAAAAGTGCAACTAGGTTTGTTCTTCATAATGACATGTAATTGTGCTTTTTGTAATTGATGGAAAAGAAGAAATATAAAATTATTATAATGCCTTGCTTCATGGGTTTCATGAGCAAGAGGTTTTATCTTAGATGGCTCCCATTTAGAGCCTTTTGTATCAGTCATAAAAGTCAAAGTGTCAATGTCATGTATGAAGAGCCCTTCTTGGGCATGTTACAAATTTATATAAGTCAATAGGATTGTCTAGAAGCCATCCAAAGACAAGCACAAGCTATCCTCTTCAAGTCAGCTTCAAAATGAAGTAACAATCTCATGTCAACTCACCTATTTGGAGACACACCGGTTCGAGATCACAGGTCGGTGTATTTATATGGATCAACAACTATAAATACAGAGCTGGGGTCTTCACATTTCCACAGTGAAGAAAATTCAGATATCTCTGTAATTTTAGATGATAATTACAGTGAGAAGTTCATAGACAACAAGGATGTGTTTAGGGTGATCATAGTCAAGAGAAGCTTACATCTCTCCCAAATTTGGATCACAGAACAGAAGACAAGTTTTGATGTATCTCTGAAATTCGGTTGTACGATTACAATGATTAATTCATATATCTTTACAGTCAAGTCATGTCATTACATTCATGAAATTCGGATCTCTGTGAGAGTCTCGATGTTATGAAGTAGTCTCATATCAGTGTTATAATAAAGCCACAGAGATTCAGTGCTATCTTGGCTTCAATGCCGCTACAGTGATCACAGTTTAGTGACATGACAACGATGAGTTTATATGCCACTTCAAATGTGTCTGCAATTTGTTTCTATGATAGGGGATGATCTCAATTCATGTTAATGTTATGTCTCAAAGCTAAGAAGGTTGAAGTGGAAGAGGAGTCAAGAAGAAGGTTGACTGTCATGAGAGCTTGTATCTAGGTCTTGGAATGGCTAATAGGTCAAGGGTCTTGGTCTTGGTATTCCTCAATTGGAATATCTATAAGAAGATTTTTTGTGGGTTTTCCTCTCAAAGAGTGAGAGGTTTTGGCCTTGGCTCATAGCCTACATTCTGCGTCTCTTGTCTATTTATGTTCATGCATTGGTAGATGTTTGATGAAGAAGAACACTAATAACTTAAGAAAATAGAAGATAATAATCTAATGATCAAAAGACACTCACAAGAAGTTACTAATCAAGAGAAATCATCTAATACTAATGCCCTAGATTTCTCAACATGGGATCAGAGCTAAGGTTATGAAGTCAAGAAAGGAGGGCATGTAATCAAAGAGACATTGAAGGATCAAGTTTCAAGAATGGTATCAAAACATGTCAAAGGGTATCAAAGGGAAAGTTCAAAGATCTACATTTAAGAATAAATCCCTAGATCAAAGAAGAAAGTCTACTTCAGAAGGAGTCTTGGGATCATCAATCAAGGCCAAAGCCTTATTTCTACCCAATGCAAATAGATCTACAAATCAAGGCAACTAGAAGTCTACACCAGCAAGAATATTGGATCCTATAGTCCTTAGCAAAAGACCACAAAGACCCTCATCAAGTTGAAGAGATCTACAAAGCAAGGTAGCCCAAAAGTATAGAAATCCAAGAGAATCATTTTAAGGATGAAGATCACATCATTTTGGAGAAATTAGAAACTCTAGGATCATTTTTGATCTCCACTTATTTACCACTGAAGAAGTCGAAGTATCTTGAAGGGTAGAAGGCAGTGTCATCATCTTCAAAAGCTATAGGCAATCTCCCTCTCATCGAAGCAAGGACCCCTCCCTTATCCTTAAAGAAGATCATCCAAGGAAGTATAAAGACATGCTCATTAATCACCATCAACAAAGGGAGCTATTTCAAAAGGCATTTTCATCATAAAAGGGGAAATCTCCTTTTTATTAAATAATGGGTTTCATTTGGAAGAAGATAATCCAAAAGGGAACTAATACATCTTCATCAACTGCCATCAAAGGGATAAAGTTGAAGATTTCATCTTCACTTGTCAAGTAGGTATCTTTTATTCTATAATCTAAATCTGTTAAAATGACTTTGTTTTGCAAGGATATCTATAAGCTGGTTGGGTCATCGAAATTCCTTGCATTACAAAAAGAAAAGGAGGATAGACATAGTCCTTGAAGAAGGTGAAGTCATTGTTCATATTAATGGAAAGTCTCCAAAACATCTGAAGGCCAAGCATTATATGAATACATGGAAAGGGATCAAAGGGCTCAAGGGATTCTTATGAAATCAATCAAAGGTCCCCTCATTCCCTATTGGAGACATCAAAGAGATAAATATGATAATATCTATTATCTTAAGATGCAATAAGAAAGGTCATATCACTTAGATATTATCCACACAAATTGAAGGTATCAAAGGATAAAAGGTTGTCTTCACAAGATCTAAATTGCAAGATATGGGATGAGATAATCTTCATTGTTCTAAATACACTAATTGATGAACAAGGTAACAAATGTCCGCGAGGATAAGAAATCTATTCCACTCAACAACTTATGATTTCTATGCAAGATAGAAGAAGATAGGTTGAGGGAAAAAAGTATTTAGACATTTGTCGAAAGGAAAGAAGAACATAACTAAGATTCAATGTTATGAGTGTTACAAGAAATATTGCCCTAAGCTTAAGAAGGGAAATAACAGGGAAGATAGAGAAGAAGTCCATTTCACCGAAGAAGTGGAGGACGCTGAAAGAGGAAAAGCATTAGAAGCAACAACTCGTGACATCACCATAGGGAAACATGAAGGAAAACTAGAACAAAATCTATGGCAGTCAACTGTGAAGGTTATAGCTCTTGGGAACCTCATTGGAAACTCAAGGAAGGGAAGAAGTCATCTAGGACAATTCTCATCATACATAAAGTCAAAAGGAAACATTTATTGGATAGGGATATGCAAGTTCCTAAAGATTCTCTGATGGAATCCTCATCGGAGGGTTCACCGATCAAGAGAGAAAGCAAGTGTTTCATCAAGAACTCCAACTTGTGGAATTCATGGGATGATGGTATGATGACATATGAAGCAGACCAAGGGATTGAAGCTCTTTTCAAAAAAGGAAGTTTCTGAAAGAAGCCTAGATGGCCTAAATGTAAATGAGGTATTTATGCTTATATTCAATACTATAATTACATGTCATATGGTTGTAGGTAACATGGATCACTGATGTATCTTAAGAAGCATGATCAAAGGAAAAGGATCTCCTCCTCTAAAAGGATGTGGGAAGGAATGGGTCATGGGTCACACTAGATGAAATCAACATAATATGTCCTCTTATTAAAATGAGGTGGTTGGAAGTAATTTATAGGAACTTTGATTGGAAGTTCCTGGGAATAAAATATGTGAAGAAAGGAAGGAAGAGATCGTGGACTATGCAATCATGAAAAGATCAATCAATATTCAAGGACTAGAAGATTTGGTTAGGAAATCTCCCGGAAAGATATGAAGACTCTAATGGAAGTATGAAAAAGATGGAGACCCTTGATAATGGATATCTTTGGGAGATATGTCAACATGTATGAAGGATGTTGATGCAAACTGGAAGATGTCATAATGAAATACCATCACAAAGGTAGTCTCAGTTTTGAGATCCAGTGGGAAATCTTTGTGTATATGTGTTTTATGTGTTATGCTCTCGCATTTTTATTTTTCCTGTGATTTAGAATTCATATGCAGGTAATTTCTGTACAGGGTTAAAACCTACATTTGGTATCAGAGTTGTTTTGGCTTCAAGGGGACGCCTTTGTTGCTGAGGGGTTTCGCTTGGGCCTATGGTAGACCCTGTTCAGTGGGAGATCTGCAAGCTCGATTCTGGTGGTGAAAGAAGATGGCGAGCAGCGGAAAGATAGAGATTGAGAAGTTCAATGGTCAGAGTTTTGAGTTGTGGCAACTCAAGATGGAGGATCTGTTGGTGGATAAAGATCAATGGATTGCGGTAGATCCAGGTACTAAACCAACGGGAGTGACCGATGAATAATGGAAGAAGTTGGATCGGAAGGCAAAGAGCACAATACGATTGTGTGTCTCAGATTCAGTATTGTTGAATGTATCAGGGGAAGCTACGACGAAGGCTTTATGGAAAAAGTTAGGGACTTTGTACCAATCTAAGTCTCTGGTGAATAAACTGTTCCTACGGAAAAAGCTGTATAACCAGAGGATGAAAGATGGAGACTGGGTGACAGAGCATTTGAATGCTTTTAATATTGTGTTAAGTCAGTTATTATCTGTTGATATTAAAATTTCAGATGAAGATAAGTGCATCAGTTTGTTGTGTTCTCTACCAGACTCGTGGGATAGTCTGGTTATT
>APFE031638428.1:9082-79467 GCA_000404065.3 Pinus taeda
TTTTAGGTAATATATAAGTAATAATAATAGTTAAATGAATAAATAAATTAAATTAAAATTTGGCCTGGGTCCTAGAGTCGTTTTTAGCCGTTGGAGTCTCTGCTCAGTCTATTTAAACAGGTGTTGCTGGATCTGTTTCTTCAACTTGTCCTGACGATGAACCACACTAGTTGGTTTGAAACGCGTCGACAAATGTCTTTCTATATGTGATTTGCGCCGAAGCTCTTCTTATAATTATTATCCGTTTGAATATATAAATGATTAGCCATTGTATTTTCTAGAATACTTTTTATATGTAGTTAATTGACCATTTTACATGTTGAGATTTCACATTCTACATATATTATTTTCTTTCATATTTATTTTCGTTCATATTTAGATGACCCCTTCCATGACTTTCTTATAGATAATTTTGAGGATTACAATACTAAAAAATTTATGATTAAATTGACTAGTAGGTCTTATGATAAAATAATCTCACGTTAGGGCACAAGTATAGTTGCCACCCTTTTACCTATTCAAGTGATTCATTACACAACTTGATCCTCCATTGTCTCTATATTCTTGAGAGGAATGATATCATATCCTACTACATTACAACATTTATTCCTAAATAACATGTGTTACCATAGCCTTAGGGATTGCACCATGCCTATAGCTAGGATTTACAACTTGCATTGAGTTCCCTATGGTGTTCATACATTAGTATGGCTCATCATAACATGCTAGCTCCTTGATGAAGCCTTAGCGCCATACCCATTCTACACGAAGCTTCGATGCATCCTAACTATAATGAGCACCTTCGTGTAACCATCATTTCTCAAGAGGGGTCCGATGTTCTATTGATATTATTCATCTTCTGATTCACCTTCAGTACGATATGTAACTTCATGTCACTATCATTTCTTGGTAGTGGACACCACTTCTATCATTTCATGAACTATTTTGAGTCTTCGTGAAATAAGGCATTGAAATAGTCATTTCCATTCATATCACTAGCCTTTTTGAGGTCACTAATCATCACTATTAATATTTTCACCTCGGCCCTTAATTTTGATGAGATCTACCTTGATATGTATTTCAAATCACATTTTGCCAACAAATATCTGTCTATCATATATAGAAATTTATGTAATGATCAAAACCTCAATATTGTACATATCCAAGAGCACTAGGCCATCCACACTCTCATATCACTTATTAATAATTAAATTGATGTGAGTAGAAAATAATTAAAATATACTTACACACAACCACAAGACACATGATTCACCCAAGAAAACTCAACGTAGGACAATGTAGATAAAAATAGATCTAATATCTTATGGCTTCAAAGTAGTCAGTTGTAACACCCCATATTGGATGAACAATTAATGTGGTTACTAAGTTTTACTTATTAATTTAGCTTTTTACTGTATTATCCTTTTACTTTATTTTGACTTGGAATGTTAGATGATTGAGGTTTTGGAGCCAGGACATATTTTGTTACCTTTTTAATGAAGAATTCGGAGTTCAATTATTTTAACAAGAACTGAAAGAAAGAGTTGTTAACCTCCAGAAACAATTAAATAAAAGAAGCAGTTACTTATTTGCTTCCTCGAGAAGAGGAAGGGAGGAAAGGCCTATGGGGGTAGAAGGGAGATGAGATGAGATGAGTAAACGGGTAGAAACAATGCTACCAAGATTTCCTTGAGTTGGGTGGAATGAATGAGTGGGAGAGACTCAAATACAGTCAGAGAGGTATATGACTTGAGGCTGGACTGTGAGTCTTGAAGCCCAAGATATCTGACTGTAAATGACTCAATTCACTGTGTGGAGAAGGAAGAGGTCAGGGTAGAGTCTAGATGTAATGGCTAGACTCACGGTTGGGTGGTGAGACCTTCCAAGTAGGAACGTAAATTACATGATTACTAATGTTGTGAACAAATAAGTAGTCTAATTTTTTCCTTAAGGAACATTAATTGAAAATGATCTTACTAGTTTTGCAGATTCAATTTACTAGAGATGTGCATTCAAAAGAACTAACTCTAATTTGAACAGAGGATAGATATGTGTAACCAGGGCAATGCATGTTATTCAAATGAAAGAGCTCTACTGAATACCCTAGAAAGTGGCGAGTTGATATCGTAGATATTGAGACAAGAAATGCTAGTATTTTGTATACTCGGTATAGTTTCCCGAGAACTGTATTTTTACAACAGGTGACAAACATTTATGATAACTGGTTCAAATCTTCTTGGAAAAATGTCCAACAAAAGGAGAGAAATAATCTTTAGTAAACAATAATTTTTTAAAAACCTAGTTATTGCCTTCAATCATATTAAGTTCTTTATTTTTAACAAACGAAAGGATTTGAACCATCTATTATTCAATTCCAGAATGGAATAAACACGGCAATAGCATATTTATGCTATTAATAAAAAACAATAGTAAAATATAAATCAACGTCAAGATGAATAGATACATGTTCGACTTTGGAAGCCATTTAAGTTTTCAAAGGAAATATACAAAAAGCCCTCATGACATTTAAATTGTGCTCTTGATAGTGGATCACCATAAGATTGTGTTACTAAACCTCTGTACAAACATTCATTAGGAAAATGTAATCAACTTAAACCTTGGAAAAATCACACAGACTATGCCGTAATGAACTAGCATCAACTTAGTTCGCAAAAATTACCAGAACCCACATTAATAACACATTATGAACAGACTGTGACAGGCATATAGCCTCCGCCTGAAATCAAGCCCTTTTAGAGGATTAAAAGCCTGTGATATTTTCAACCAAGAATCTGAAAGAAACTAGTGGAATAGAGCTATCTGCATAGGGCTTTGCATGATAACCAACCTGTTAACAAAGACACAAGCCCATAAGTGTTAACGATGCAATGGAAGTCACCATAGCCATGAAAGATGTGAACTCGACATGGATTAATACATGCCCAAAACGCATAAACCAAATTTGAAATCAAATTGGAAAACTAAAAATCCTCTTCATCAAGCTTAAAGGTCAAATCAATGAAGATGATACCAGAGAATACCTGAGATAGGGCAAATCTGGAAGAGGGTAGTTTGCCTATGCCAAACAAACCTAGAAAATAATTATCAGTGATGCTCCTATTACTCACCTTTCTGAGGTCAAGAGCTTCCGAGGTTGACTTCCATAGGATGGGTAAGTTGGTGAAATCTCCAAGTATAGTTGAGTGAATAATTAAACCCCAATCTGAATAATCCTAATGTGAAATTGACAATAAGAAGCAAAGAATACAAGAGCAATAAGGAAACAAATGTAATGGAGTACCTTCTCAATAAAGCATAACAAAAAGCCCCATCAGAACCAGGAAGGAACAAACATAAACCCTCTCAGTGCAGTGGATGACCAACTTAGCTGCAGAGCAGAGAAACCCAAACACGAAATCGCCTAGATGACTCCACTGATGGCCGAACGTGGGAGGGATAGTTATGAGGTTAAACCGTAGCTGCTTAGAGTCATTCGATTGACAACCCTAGATCAGAGGGGGCATATTAGACAAGTTGTAGCTTTCCACCAAAGCCTTCTGGTGATTTCATGTAGAGGCATTAATCATGCATGTACAACACATAACATAGTACTGCTACCAATAACTCTATTAAATTAATTAATTTACAACAATGATTTATGTATATCAATTCCGTTGGATTTTCCCATGATCCATTAAATGTAAACAAATGTGTTAAATTGATATTTATACATTGAGACGGCGTTATAGCCTTGGAAATTGTAATGCCCGGTAAGATTAGTAAACCCAAGGTTAAACAATTTTTTTTTTAAATTATTGTATTATTAATTTGATTGAATGAGGTAGGTGCTACAAATGGTATTAGAGCTCAGATTCGCAGACTGAGACTTTTTGCGATATCTATGCATATGTATATATAAAAATATAATGTATTAAATGACTAAGTTAATGTGAATGTGAACACGAAGATCAACACCAAAATAGAAGAATGCAGAGGAACCCAGCTCATCAAATGAGCCAGAGGCAAGTTATGTGGAAGCCAAACTTGACATATGGATACAACTAGGAGAGGAATCTCGGGAAGCCAACGATTCCCTACTCGAAACCGTTCAACGGTTACGTGCTGAGACGACAAATCTAAGGACTGATAATGAATGATTGTGACAAGAACAAGAGAGATCTTAGAAGTCTATCTAATGGAAAAAATCAATGAGAACTAGATCCCAGTGCTAAAGATAGAGAGAAAACCCTAACGTCCTATTACACAACATTCTGTCACTGTCTCTGTACTCCCCATCGACGATCCTGGAGGACCTTTACAGTGTACCTGAGATGCTTTCTTATTGTGAAGAAACTACCATTGTGTCCCTCTTCATGAGCAAAACAATTCCCTTTTGCATCATTTCCCAAAAAATCTTTTGTTTATCCTAGTTTAGAAGACCAGCGCTAATGACCCGTGTCCTCCTCATGCCCATATCTAAGGATTACAACTATCCCTAGTGCCGATTGGAGAAACTGAGCCCTTTCTCACTCGCGTCAATCCTCTTTTGTAAAGTTTTTTTAACTATGGAGCCGAAGTTTCCAGCTCTAGAAGCTTCGTAACATAAGTCTGGTAAATGGTTAGGCTAGATGGGGTTGAGGAAGTCAGTTTGGGCTGCTTTTCCCCTATCGGGATGGATCTAATCCAAGATATAAGGCCTTCTCCCATTAGAAGAGGAACCATCTCCCCTACATCCAAGCTATATTAACCTCTCTTTTTCACAAGCACAAATTAGCGTTTAGTCCTAATTTAGTTCTGGCTCAAGTTTTGATTTTGGAGTAGTCAGCAAGCCACCCATAGTTTGTAGCTTTTCAGTTTTTTTTTTAAGGGAGAATTGTGAGTTTGGTTTGGTATGAAGACTAGAGGGAAGAGACTTGAGACTACCATTGTTGAGGCTGTCCATGAGATTCTAGCAGAAGTGTGTGGGAACCCAGATATGTTGTAGGAGAATAGCAATGTTAAGACATCGGTTGTAATCGCTTCTTGAACTAATGTAGATGCAAATATCGGTTGATTTCCTACATGAAATTTCATTTCACATATTTATGGCTTAATGTTTCTTGACTTGTTAAGTAGGTTGAATGTGATTTGTATGTTATCATGTTGTTTGTTTTTGTTGACTTGTTTCAGGTGTTCTAAGGAAGGAAACAGAAGATAGCTGAAGTGAGGAAGCAAAATCGTGACCAAGCGGAATAGCATACTAAGAGGTAGGCCATCTTGTTTGATTATAGCCTAAGGATATCTTCCATAGATTATTTGTTTGTGGCTAGACCCATTCTCTTGGGCTAGAGTAATTGTTTGTGTTTGCACTTAGAATTTACCTGCACCAAAATTGGCGACCTTGCTGGGGATGTCAATCCTTCTATTTTCTTGTTTGTAATTTCATGGTTTAGTGTGAACTTTTCTAGTATCACCATTTCCCTTTAGTGTTGTTTGCTTTGCTTGGTTTACTGCTCTAGTTCTAAAATTTATAGTAGCAAGTCTAGTCTCAGCCTTTAATTCTATTTTTATTTTTTGCATCCTTGGTCGTCATGCTTATTTTCTTAATAGTTGCACTGATCAACATGAATTTCTCATAAATAGTCATGTTGACCCCCTTCTAGCACTCATTGTTAGTTTGGCAGTCATACCGATGCATGTAGTAAAGATTAGGGTTTTCCCTAAATCTTGACTAGTGTGTCTTGCTCTGTTGATTTCTTCCTCTAAGCTTGTTTAAGTTGTGTTCTACCTGACTAGAAAGCTTTATTTCATTTGGTTTATGTGCTTGTTGATTTTCCTTCCTTTTGTTTGATTTCTTGAGTTCTTGGATGGTTGGTAGCCCTAGGGCATCCAAGTTGTAATCCATTCAGTTGATTGTGAAATTAGTGGATCAAGTGATTGGTGAATTTACTCCTTTCATTTCATTTGTAATCCTCTTGTTTCTTTGATTTCTATCAGACAAGTTTGAAAGGTTTCGTTTACTTAAGTGTCTCTTTTCCTTCATAGATCGTGTTTCTTGTCTTGGTTTTTATAGAGTCATTGTGTCATTGGTTTAGAAGAAAATCTCTTTTGTGACTTTTCATTTTCTTGAGGATTGATTGTCTCAAAAAAAATTCATTGAAGTGTTCTATGAAAGATTAATTTTTTCATTTCATGACAAGTACATAATTCTAGTTTGCTTCATAAATGTGTTATGTTAGTTAGCATCATTGATGACTAGAGTTGCATTTGCATTTGAAAAGAAAAAAAAATTCTCTTTACTTGTGAAAGGATTGCTTGAAGTGCAGTTATTAGGAAAATATGAATTGGAAAGAGTTTTTCATTATTTTATTTTCAAAAAGTAAAGTGGTGAAAAAATCATTTTTCTTTTAGTTGCTTGATTGTTTGCATTTGATTTTGTTTTCTACTCCCTCTAGTGTAAACAATTCATCGAATTGAAAGAGTCTTGTCTCATTTAGTTGCATATAGGATCTTTCAAGTCAAATCTCTAAGGCCTGAAAAACTAAGACATAAATCAACCTAAACTTTAAAATGAACTCAATTAACCTAAGGTGCATCTGAAACCTAACGATCACATCTAGAGGGTCTAGGCTAGAGACGTGTTCTGGTGTCTTTAAACCTAGTAGCTTTCATTAGATTGAGCACTAAACAAAGCTAGTATGGAATTGTGCTCCCCATACCATCGTCTATATAAAGGGAGACCCCATTAGGTTACAATCCTTTATCCATAGGAAGTCGAGTCTGTGCCTTGTAAACGTGGTACACTGAACACAACATTCGGAGAGATTGCTTGCTTGTACTTCTTGGTTTGCCGGAAGGTATTCTGTTGTTCATGGTATCCTGATAATCCTTTTTACCTAGACCATCTCAAGTAGTCATTTTATCTCTTTGAATCATTAAATTTAAAATATCATCTGAGCGCTTGTCCTTCTGAGCTCGTTTCAAATCGAAATTGATAGAGTCATCTATTTTTCTTTCTCGATTGTCGAAACATGAATGAGCACCACTTTGTTTATGCGTCTTAAAAAATTGTTTCCCACGATCTCATAACCTCCTTGTTAGTCTTTTCTAGACCAAATCATGAGTATTCCTTAAAGTACATTTTAAAGCCTTCAAATTTATCTCTCTTTTCCTGTTATTTGAGATGAAATAATCATGGTTGAACCATCCAGTTCACCTAGTTCCTCTTCCTCTCCTCTGTCTGAAATATTGTTTGTGGAGCCCTTTCTTGAATTACTGCAGTCACTTGAGGACCAAGGTGTTGAACTCGAAATTGTTCTCAGCATTAAACCTTTTTCATCTTGTCCTCCGCCTCCCTCAGATACTGGGTCACTTTCTTATATTGGCCGGAATCTCCAAACAATCCTATCCAGACTCGTGAGACTTCGCCGACTCCTGAAGGTCATCTTGGACTGCTCGTTTATCCTCTGAATCCTTTATTCGATCTTGTTTTGATATCACAGTAGCGTCCATATAGTCCGTACGATCAGTCTGGTATTTCTTTGGAATTATCCCCTTGAACATCTTTGTTCATTCGTCGTTGCTTGTTTCCACCTATGGAATCCGAAGGCGAAATTCTGGTCTCCTCTCTGGGTCACTTGGAGGACTCCACTGCACACATTATCGAAGAGGAAGAAAATCCTTTTCCACCTAAAGGTTTCCCCTACACGGGAAGAATTCCCATGAGTATTTATCGAGATTTTCCACCTAATTATGTGACTTTAGTACAATTGGTCTCAGGTACACCTAGTGCCTCATCACTTTATCATAACCCTATTTGGGCATGTAGTGCTATGCTTACCACATGTTCTTCATTCAGAACCCAACCTCCCAACAGACGGTTATTTCTGCAGTCACTTCGGTCTCAGTGCAACCCACCATTCTGAATCCTCCTATCTTGTTGATTCAAGTAACCCATTTGGTTCAACAGATGATCTCAATTCATGTCTCTCTTAGTTCATCAATCCCTCCAATAAGTGGACAAGATGTGCTGCCCAGGGGGAAGCATCTAGATGTTTCTATGGTGTCGAGCACAACCAACGTGAGTCGCTCACAAGCTCAGATGGTTGGAATGAACCAGCCTTCCTTTGGTGCTGTTCAACACCTTGTTGGTCCTCCTAAATCAAGAAATGTCTATTACCAACAGGTCCAAAATCCCATTGGTCAGTCTGGGTCAAGAAATTTCTAATATTAGTAGCGTTATGAGGCTTAGGTTCAGTTCCAAACTCCTTATGCTCCATATGGTTCTCAAGGAATGGTCAATATACTTAAGTCCTTCACCTTGGATATTATTTTTAGCCTCGTCCATCCACCATTCCCGGTGGCTATGGCCAGATACAATTCAAAAATTTTTAAGGTATCAATCCAGGAACTGTTCAAGTACCCTTGCAATAGCAGGGACAACCTCTGCAGCAATAAGGGAAACCTTTGTTGTAGCAAGAACCATCCATGCAATAGAATGGGTTTCCCTAGCAAGGACAACTACAACAGCCACAAGGTCAACCCTTGCAATAGTTGTAGCAAACCATGCAGCCATAGATGCATTATGTTTAGCAAACTTCCCAGCCTATGTCTTTGCAAGGCCAACCTTTGTAACTGTAGGGATAGCCTTTGCAGCCACAAGGTTAGCCTTTGCAATAGCAAGGCCAACCCGGGCAGCAGCAACCCTTGTACTCATATCAACAAGGGCAACCCTTGTAAGGACAATGACAGGGTCATGTCCTACAGTGACAAGTGCCAAATCCTAATGTCCAAGGGCAACAGGTTCAGAATCCTTTTGTCCAAGGGCAACAGGTCTTAAAACCTTATGCCTAGGGGCAACATGTTTAGAACCAGTATGTGCAAGGACAGTAGGTGCAACACCCATATGCCCAATGTCAACAAGCTCAACAACCTTTTAACTTGTTTGTTGCTTATTAGCAACCTGTGGTTGGACAGTTACAAATCTTTCAAGGTCAAAATCCACCCTATGAGTAAGGTAACCCACAGTGGGGGCACAATCAAATGCCCTATGGAAAAAACCGTCCACTATGGGGACAAAATCCTTACCAGTAGGGATGGGCTCCTCTAGTTGGACCCACCTATCGACCTCCAATGCCTTTTAACACCTAATTGTCATTCTTGGCTACACTAGAATTGCCATATGTGTCTCAACTCATGAATGATCTAATTCTTCATTCGCCATACTGGCCTCCAGTCCCTTCTAAGATTCCAAGTGATTTTCTGAAGTTTGAAGGAAATCCAAAGAGGATCCAGAAGCCCATGTAATGACATATCACCTCTGGTGCTCCTCAAATTCTTATGTTGATGATTCCATTCATCTTCATCTTTTCCAATGAACTCTTACACGTGTTGCAACTAAGTGGTATATCGAGCTAGCTCGAAATACTTATCATGGCTTTAACACTCTTGCCATGGCCTTTCTCACACATTTCCAATTGCAAGTTCGCTATGAAACCAACGCCCATCTGCTAACGTCACTCAACCAAGATATTGCGACCCACATCTCTAATCATATCCTTGAATGAAGGCATTGTCATCACCTGATTAGGTTTGAGATTGCTGATCAGTTGTTGACAGAATTGTTCAACAAATCCTTCGTCAAAAAAATTGCTGAGGACATAGCTATGGGAGGATGTGTCACTGAGGAACAAGATATCGCACATGACCAGTATCTAGACCTAGTCTATTCATAGTCTAGCACATTATATGATGTGTTACTTGATGCACCAAGATCATCATCTGATCTGGCACCATCTAAGTCTTCTGCTACACCTCTTGTCTATGGAGTAATTGGTTCAGTGACACAGACCCCTGCAAAATCTTCTTCCAAATAGAATTCGGTCTCTAACACTGCTTCCAATGAGTCTTCTCATAATCCACGTGGCCCTAGTAAAAATGCGGAGGTCCACGATGTTTAGTATACCACAGTGGACAAATCCTCGAAAGGTAAGAAGAAAGGCAAAGGTAGCGGTAAAGTCTCTAGCCCAAAACAGGGTCCTCCTTAGTCATCTCCTAGTGAGGCCTCTCAACAAAAGCCTAAGTATCCATGCCTCATTTGTGAGGAGGATCACTATAGTAAGGATTGTCCTAGACGATGGAAAGTTAATCGTTTTCTCAAAGGAACCCCAGCCGTCCTAAAAGAGTCGTTTCTATCCCAGCAAACCTAAATGGTAGACCAACCTCAATCCTCTACTTCCTCAAGTTCAAAAGTGGTCATGATGAGTATGCCCATTAATGTGGCTACTAGACAAAAAGATTATAAAACTCCTACTCCAATATTAGGGAAAGAAAGAAAGGTTGCCCCTTTTTCTTCTACCCTACCAAGTTCTGGTCCTCTTCATATAGAGGAACCTAACCTTAATTTCGTCGTTCGACCACCTTCTTGAGGTGTGCTGCAAAAGTCCTCATACAATCCCAAAACTTGCACTGCTCATCACTATAATATTATTGAGGATTTGGCTTAGGCCCCATCAGCTATGCCTGCCCTCGAGGTACTTCAAACTTTTTCATCTCAATGGAAATCATTACTATCGGCTATCAGGGGTATTGATCGTATTGATTCCAGTCTTATATGTTTTGATCTAGAAAACAACATTTCGTATCTTCCTCATTATATTGCCTTTCTCATTTAGGTCGTCATCAATGAGAAAACCATTCATAGGACAATCATCGATGAAGGTGCTTCTATCTGCATCATGTGAGTCGCTTATTGGAAGGTGATTAGTTCTCCTACTCTGAATCAGTCCCCTGAAACTTTGGAAGCCTTCAATGCGCACAATTTGCAACCATTCAGTGTCTTACCTAACTTTTCCATTATTTTGGAGGGCAGGACAGTACACATTGAAGTAGAAATTATTAACGCTAATATCAATTATAATATTCTACTCAGATGGAGTTGGACCCATGCCATGCATGCCGTAGCCTCCTCCTTGTTCTACTTGATTTGTTTCCCCCATCAAGGGAAGATAGTCACAGTTGACCAACTATCCTTCTTTGCCTCTTCCTGCTCAGATGGCAATGTTCCATATGTCAATCACACTGGAGCTCCTTATGAGAGTGTGGGGGCAGGGATTTTTAAAGATCCTACCCTGATCAGAATATTTGCTCTCCCACCTCCTCACGTTGCCTTTATCAACATGATGTCATTCAAATCTGATCCTTGGGTCATCACTTCATCAAATCTTGTTGATACATGGGGCGAGGTTATGTCACTAAGTCCAGTTGTAATCAATTATGTGGATATTGTTTCAGCCTCAAGTTCTGTATTCTCTAATCATCATATTTCGAGTTCATCTCTCGACGTGTTTTCTCAATCCCCATGGCTTAGTTATGGCCCGACATTCATGTGTATGTGTCTTCAGAAGGTCTCTTCTCTATTGCCTATTTACATGTTAGTTTCACTTGCCATTATCAAGGTATTTCAACTGAGCGCACCATTATTCCCTCATGGATTCAGGTTTTTTCTCCCTCCCCAAGTTTTTACCAATTTCCCATTATTGCAATGGGGTTGTCATATGACTTGTAACCCTCTCTTGCCCAGGGGGCATGGGGCCAAAGCCTTATATTAGTTCTACTCTATTATTTGGTAGAGTCGATGCTTACTCGTCATTTCAATGGTAAAACTCCAGTGTTCATTTGTATTGATTGATCACCTGATTCCAAGCATGGACTCTCTCAGAAAGAACTATGCTTAGGTCATCTTGCATGGTTACTTTTGTACACTCGTGTCTCATTCATTTTTGTACAATGTGGTTTAGTGTGTTATTTTGCAAGAAGCTTCTCTGCTCATTATGTTTTTTCTTGCTTTGCAGATGTCGGTGTCCCCTCACATCGGTTTGGTTGATGGTGCTTGCCATAGTACCCATAATCTATCATTCGCGGCATCGGCCATCTATGACCCTCATGGTGCGTTAATTTATCTTCAAGGCATCTGTCTAGGTTGAACAAATAATAAAATCACTGAGTATAGTGCGATTATCAAATTATTGTCAGAAGCTATTGCTCTTGGCATCGGGAATTGGTTGCCAATCTTGATTCATAACTTGTTGTTCTTCAACTCAACGGGTAATATTCCGTCAGAAAGCCTCAGATCTTGAGAATGTGTCTATGTATTCGTCTACTAGAGAGAAATTCTGATTACATTACATATCATAATATTCCTCAACACATGAATACATTAATAGATGCATTAGCTGATTATGTAATGGATAGACATTTGCGAAACAAGTAACAACTTGAAAACAAAAACATTTGTGCCATAGTACAAAAAGAAGTACAACATATATATATGTGTGTGCTGGTAATGTTTGTCATACATCAAAACCTCAAAAAATAATATGTGTGCTCGAAATACATCAGTGGCTCGCAAGCCTCAAAAATATGGAATGCTAGACCTATGCACTAAACAACATGATGCTCATGATAGCATGTAACTGCTCGGACTACGCGAGTCAGCAGTCGGCAAATCCGATATGACACCCCCACCATATGCCTCTAGTACTAGTGTGGGACATCACCCATATGAGTATACTCTAGGATCTCGTGGGCCAAACCCTCAAGATTCCACTCAATATCCTCCTTGTTGTCACTTCCCTCCTGATAAGGAGTGACCTCAAACTGCAGAGAAACACTCCTGGCAATCGGGGGCATCCCAACAGGGTGTTCTATTCCAACATTTTCATTCATAAAATTGAAGTGTCATGAACATGTATATTTCAAAAACAATAAAAAACATCGAAAAAATAGAATTGTTTGTTTTTACCTCCATCATCAAAATCCTCCCCATTCTGGGAGCAGCATATGCAAATCTTTGAGGAAGTCAGTATCATTGTAAGGCCAATCCTCCACTATGATCAGTAGTCATCGTAGCCACGAGAAAAAGGTGGGATGGTAGGAAATATGTTGGCCCCGCGTGACCCAGGGCATCAACTCACTCCAACGGACCATCCATGGGTCTTGAGGCATCGACAGATCTACCTTAGTCAGCTGGTATTGGAACAGCAGGACCCGTTCCACGAAGGTCACTAGCATAGATCCAAAGAAAACCTGCTTTAGGTGTCCCACCTTATCTTTTGAAAGTTGGCACTTCATGTTGATTTTCATTGCTTCCACCCAGTTAAAGATAGTGGGCGCCATGCAGTCGATAGCATACTAGATATTTCACTTGCTGACCTCATGCCTCGCTTGGGACCCAACCACTCTATTGATGGTCAATAGTAGCACTCTCAACACAAGATCCTGAACTTTCATGATCTCGATCTTACCACTTTTGGATTTGAGAGCTTCTGGGCAATGTTTAGCAAGAAGCATAGTCACACTTGCCCCAATCGGCCTTGACCCATATAGGTTGACTGGTTCCCCTCTCTGGGACAATCCTGTGGTGAAATAAATGTCTTAAGTCTCCAAATCTAGCACTTGGTCACCAATGATGAAAATTTCCCTATTTATGTCCCAGAGACTAATCAGGTACCATGGCAGCTCAAGTTGGGCTCATATACATGGTGTAAGAAATAATTTGAGGAGCCCATAGTTCCTCAAAGCCTCCAAAAAACTTTGATTGGCTATTGCTTGATTATCGATATCCTCATGCTCACATTATTTCCAATCTACCACTTTCACGATTTCTTCATATATAAACCATGTAATCAACTCAATGATCATCGTTGGCCAAAAAAAATTTTGGTTCAAATTCCCGAATTAAGCAAGAAACATGTAAATTTTTTTATCATGGCACCGGTGCAACTATTTTAAAAATAGTGGCATTGATGGCATGGTCGATAGTGTTAACCACCTTCAATCGGCGTGATTCTGTGCTCGGAAATCATGTCAATCAAGAGCGAAAATTTTTAGCCAAAATCTCCCCATGAAACCCAAAAATTGGCTAAACACAAGGAAAAATAGTATGAAAATGGAGCTTAAGGTCCTGGCTCTTACATGCAATTGACGACTTGGCGAATGACTTCCCGAATCTCTTGCAATCTCCTCCGAAAGAATTAGGGCACATGTGGGTAAAAACTCTTCATAGAAAGGTAAAATGGTAAATGGTAAAAAAAATACTTTTGTCTCATTTTATTCTTTTTTTCATGAAATATTTAGGGTTTTTGAGTATTTTTGATGTATTTTTCATTGAAACTGGATAATGCCTTTACCTTTCTTATGTAGTGACAGGTGATGTATTATCGACGATGGTATTGGAGTCGTGTTTCAGCTCTTTTCTTGACCTGTAAATCTCTAGTGAAAATATCATCGAATATTTTTCCCTTTTTGCCTCGTAAAAGAGAATAAAATGGGGGGCCTTATTTCAAGCTCTTTTCCGGACTCTTTAAATACAAAAATATTGTCGAGATCTTGTTGTTTTGAACATGTTAAAGGTTGCGAAATGTCGTGTGCCCAATATCTATTTACCCATTTTTTGGGCTAGGATGCACTATTTACGAAAAGATACTCCTTGACTGAAATGGTCAAGTGGTTCTCTCAAGTATCATTTTCTACCTTTTCAGGCTCAAGAGACACAAATGTATCAAAAGGGATCATGCAGAGTTTTATTTTCCGTGTCTTTTTCAAACTCTCTAAACATGAAAAAGATACCAAGTTACCCCTTTGTCAGACTCGTTAAAACATCAAATGACATTGGATTCATCACCATGACAAACGTGAGCTTCTCCTTCCTAGGGATCATTAAAATTACTAGGTCGAATTCGTCTGAAGGATGAAATTACAGTGTGAGCACATGCTATCCCATTCAACCTTGTTATATAAACTAACTGGGGTGCCTGCTAGAAATGGTGAGGGAAAATTGGAAATTTTATCAGTTGTGTCAGTAACTCACTCTTGAACATGACACTTTATGTTATGTCAGGTTGGGATATCCTCCTTTCATCAATGACCTTACTAGGTTGGGTCGTTCCTTTCTTCCTTCCATTTGATCTCTACCATGTCATCATGACCACTGATCATATCGATACAAAAGCTACCAAACTCCAAAATTGTGTCATCGATATGTTCAAGAGTTAGTCCCTCTACAGTTACACTTACTCCTAATCTTCTGTATCATCTAAAATCATTTGCATCCCTTTGTCTCATGTCGATGATGTGGGACACATCATGGCCCTGCTTCAACACAATCGCTTCCTGTCGACTTTAGCTCATTATCCAAGAAGTTGGACGAGAGAATCCCTTTCAGTACTTTAGAGCTTACATGCCCTAATGGAAATTTCTTTGTACTCGACAACAAGTTCACATCATTGGATTTTGATCGGGTGATTTCATGGGTGTTCGACATCATTTCCTTTATTCACATTCTGTGAACTGTACTGTCAATACCTTGAGAAGCCATTGTCATTATTGGTGGTTTCTCTCGTGCTTGTTAACGGTTCACGTTATTGATTGGCAATCAGTTGACTTCCTAGCATGTTCGACTTCAACACATTCGTTCGCATGTTAAGGTTTGTACTTTGATCAGGTCGTTTGGAGCGGAAGACCGTAGGCTAAGATTACACAAGTCCAGGTTGCAAGACAATGTGACATGGTCATGTTGATATACATGTCTCTTTCAGATGGATGTTTGCGACAATACCTTGAGTTCTATATTATTATTCATAGTTTTCAGTGATGTATATATGTCTATGCTTGTTTGCAAGTTTTTCAATGATAGACTGTAGTTCCCTGCTTCCACTTGTAAAGAATTTCACCCATCAATCTAGCTCGTCCTTCACGCTTTAGGGGGCACCTGTTACACAACATTTTGTCACTGCACCTGTACTCCCCGTCAACGATCTTGGAGGACCTATGCAGTGTACCTGACATGCTTTCCTATCGTGAAGAAACTCCTATTGTGTCCCTCTTCATGAGAAGAACAATTCCCTTTCCCATAATTTCCCAAAAATCCTCTGTTTCTCCCAGTTTACAAGATTGACACTAATGACCCATGTCCTCCTCACACCAATATACATGGATTACAACTATCCCTAGCACCGATCAGATCGACTGAGACGTTTCTCAGTCACATCGATCCTCTTTTGGAAAGCTTTTTAAATATGGACCCAAAGCTTCCATCTCTAGAAGGTTCGTAATGGAAGTCTGGTAAATGGTTAGGCCGAATGGAGTCAAGGAGGTTAGTTGAGGCTCCTTTCTCCCTATTAGGATGGAACTAATCCAAGAGATATGGCCTTATCCCATGAGAAGAGGAACCATCTCCCCTCCATCCAAGCTATATAAGCCTCTCTTTTTCCCAAGCACAAGTTAGCTTTTAGTCCTAATTAAGTTCTGGCTCAAGTTTTGATTTTGGATTAGTCAGCAAGCTACCCATAGTTTGTAGCTTTCTGGTTGGTGTTTAAGGGAGAATTGTGAGTTTGGTTTGTTGTGAAGACTAGAGGGAAGAACCTTGAGACTACCATTGTTGAGGCTATCCATAAGATGCTATCAAAAGTGTGTGGGAATCCGGATATGTCCAAGGAGAACAACAATGTCAAGACATTGATCGTAATCTCTTCTTGAAATAATATAGATGCAACTATCGATTGGTTTCCTACATGAAACGTCATCTTACATATGTATGGCTTAATGTTTCTTGACCTATTAAGTAGGCTGAATGAAATTTGTATGCTATCACATTTGTTGTTTGATGTTGTTGACATGTTTAATGTTTTCGAACGAAGGAAACAGAAGATATTCAGAGCGAGGAAGCAAGATCATGACCAAGCAGAATAGCGTACTAAGAGGTAGGCCCTCTTATTTGACTCTAGCCTAAGGCGATCTTCCATAGATTGTTTGTTTGTGGCTAGACCCACTCTCTAAGGCTAGAGGAATTGTTTGTGTCCACACTTAGAATTTACCTACACCACATGGCCCATTAGGGAGAAGATAATGCTGAGTAAGCTAAAAGACATTGGGAAGATGAATAAGGATGTTTGGATAATGTTTCTTACCAGCGCTAAACAAAAAGATAGAAATTAGAATTACAAGGGGAATTCAAAAAGTTAAAACCAACACTCTTTGAAGAAGAATCCAAAGAAGCAGCAGAGGCTTGGCTAATTGACATGAGAAAATACTTTCAAATTTATGGCTACAGTGATAATCTTAGGGAACATCTGGAAGTTTATCAGTTAGGGGGTAAGGCTAGACCCTTTGGTGGGAGGAAATCAAAACTGTGAGAAAAATTAATGAAGAACATGTTACATGGAAAGAATTTCCAAATAATTTCAACGATAAGTATTTAACTGAATGTTACTATGATGAAAAAGAAAAGGAGTTACATGAGTTAAGATTGAGAACCTTGACCACGAATGAATATGTGAAATGATTCAGCTCATTATTGCGATATGTACCATATATGTAGGAAGAAAAGGCCAAAATTCAACATTTTATTCGTAGCCTACCCAATTTTATGAAGGAGAAACTTGAGTGTGATTACCCAAGAACCATGGATGATGCGGTGTACAAAATCCACAGCTACTATCAACAAATGAAGAAAAAGAGTGAGGGACCTAAAGGAGGATTGAGCAGGAGGGGGAGGAATTTAGTGCAAAAATGAAAAACAAAAATTACTAATGGTAGGAATATACAAAGAAAACCCTTAAGTAAATTTCCCAAAAGGAACCAGTCCAAAGTTGCCTACTCTAAAAATAGAAAGTTGGAAGGGATTAATAAACCTATAAATGATCAGTAGCACAAACAATCTCTGCAATGTTGGGGATGTGGAGAACCCCATTACTACAAAAACTACCCACATAAAGCTAGAACAGAACAACTTGAAAATATACAAGAAGCTTCCACGGTTGGGGAGGTGGCAAAGGAGTATGCCTAGAATTAATGTTGCTCCGGACAATCATCAAGCAGAATACCAACCCACCATGATTGGGTGTGAAGTTATGATTTCTAATAAAATGATCTATATTTTGTTTGATCCACGTGCTAGCCTAAGCTATGTTAGTCCTAAGGTTGTAGAGAGTTGTCAAATATAGAGTTGTAAATTCCAAAAACCTTGGTTAATTCATTTAGCCACAGGGGCAAAGAGAAGGGTAACTGTAAAAAGAGAACATTGTCCTGTAGCAATTGCAGGACAACCAATTAACGTTGACCTTAATATAATCCCTTTGGGTTCATATGATATTATAATAGGGATGAATTGGTTGGAAGGACGTTGGTCCCTCGTTGATTGTAAGGATAAAAATCAAAGTTATATCACTAAGTCAGGGCAGCCAAACAAAATACAAGGAATCAAGAAAAATATTAAGTTATGTACTATTAATACTAGTCAGCTAGAAAATGTATCAGGAACGTCTGTCAGATTTATGTTGTACAGGTAGGATACATGAACTCTAAGAGTAAAATGACTTCCTTGGAAAACATCCCTATCATTCAAGATTTTTTTGATGTACTCCTTTATTCTATTCCTAGATTGCCACCTAAGCGTGATATCGATTTCACTGTTGAATTAGTTCTTGGTGCAACCCCTGTGTCCAAATCCCCTTATCACATGAGCATATCTGAGTTAACAGAACTCAAAATGCAACTTCAAGATCTTCTGGATAAAGGTTATATCTGCCCCACTGTGTCTCCTTGGGGAGCCCCCATACTGTTCGTATGGGAGAAAGATGGATCTTTGAGGTTATGCATCGATTATCGTCAGTTGAATAAACTGACCTTAAAAAATAAATACCCTTTACCACGTATTGACGATTTATTTGATCAAGTGCAGGGAGCTAGAGTATTCTCAAAAATTGATCTAAGGTCTGACTACCACCAAATAAGGATAAACGAGGAAGATATTTGTAAAACTACTTTCCAAAATCATTATAATCATTACGTGTTTGTGCTATTGCCTTTCGGTCTTACAAATGACCCAACTACTTTTATGAGTCTGATTCATGGTATTTTTCAACCATATTTAGATAAGTTTGTACTGATTTTTATTGATGACATTTTAATTTACTCTAAGAATCAGGAGGAGCATAAAAAGAATTTGAGGATAGTGTTTCAAAATCTGCGAGAAAATTAGTTATACGCTAAATATAACAAGTGTGACTTTTTCAAAAGTGAGATACAATATTTGGGTCATCTTATATCAGCAGAGGGAATAGCGGTGGATTTGGAAAAGATTAAAACTATTATGGAATGGACCACCCCAAGGAATGTTACTAATATTATATCATTCTTAGGCTTGGCCAATTATTATCGTCGGTTCATTAAAGGATTTTCGAAAATCACTTTTCTGATGACCTCATTACAGAACAAGGGACACACCTTCTGATGGATAGTTGAATGTCAGCAACGCTTTGAAAGATTAAAACAACTACTTACCACTGCACCTGTGATAAAGGTAGAATATCTAGAGAAATATTTCGTAGTTTTCAAGGACAAAAGTAAATAAGGTGTTGGTGGAGTGCTGATGCAGAAAGCAAAAGTTACAACAAATGAATCACTTCAACTGAAAGAATATGAGCAGTGATAGTCTGCCTATGATCTTGAATTGACAACAGTAGTGCAGGCACTTAAAAATTTGGGGAAACTACCTATTGGGGAAGAAATTTATGTTATTAACAGATCACAACATCCTTACAAACTTCTTTAACCAATCTAGCTTAAGTACTTGGCAGGCCAGATGGACAACATTTTTGAGTGAATTCGATTTCAAAATCAATCACCTTAAAGGGAAATAAAATCAAGTGGCTAACGCATTAAGTAGAAAATTACATTGTACTTATGAAGTTCAATTCAGTGAGGTACGATCAAACCTCCCTGAAATACTTAAGGAAGCCTTCCTTAATGACCCAGAGTATGTCTTCCTTTGGCAGTAGGCAAGGGAAGCTCAAATGAACATAGACACATTCAATTATGAAATAAATCCAGATAACATGATAGCCTTCATAAATTGTATATATGTTCCTAATCAAAATTCTGTCAAACAATAGATATTGGATGAATTTCATAGGTATGCTTCCCACCTAGGGCACCAAAAGCTATTTTCTACCATGAAAAGAAGTTTATTTCTGGCTCGGGTTAAGAAAGGATATCACTGAGTACCTCTCCAAATGTTTGGAGTGTCAGTTGGTGAAGGTAGATCATCAACATCTCGTTGGGTTACTGTAACCATTTCCCATTCTAGAGTGGAAATGGTAGACAATTACTCTAATTTTTATCACCAGCTTACCTGGCACTAAAAAGCAGCGCAACTCAATTATCGTGGTGGTCAACAAGATAAGAAAAACTTCTCATTTCATACATGTGACATCCACTTACAAAACTATGGAAATTATAGACATATTTATGAAGGGAAGTTTTCATCTGCATGGAATACGTAAGGCGGTAATTTTTGATAGGGATGTAAAATTTACATCCAAATTTTGGAAAACACTCTTTTCCAGGTTGGGTACCAAGATTCAATTTAGTATCGCCTACCATCCATAGAGAGGTTGTCAAACAGAACAAGTGAATCAAGTTCGGGAGGAGATGTTAAGAATATTTGTAATGTAATAACCGCATAAATGCGAAGATTACCTCCACTTAGTGGAATTTGCTTATAATAATAGACACCATGAATCACTGGGCATGAGTCCCTTTGAGGTGATGTATGAAAGAAAATGCAGGGTGCCCATAGATTGGAATAGTTTAGTCAATAGACTAACCTTGGGTCCTGACATGTTAGTAGAAATGGAGGAGACAGTTAAGAAGGTTCGTCAAAATCTAAAAGTTGGCCAGGACAAAAAGAATATTTATGTAGATAAAAAAAGAACGTACAAGGAATTCCAGTTAGGGGATCATGTATACCTCGGGTTAAAGCCCCAAAAAAGTACCTTACAGTGGAGGTGTTGTGCTAAGTTAGCACCTTAGTACTTTGGACCTTTTCAAGTTTTAGAACAGACTCGACCTGTAGTGTACAAGCTTTTAATACCAAGCCATATCTAGGTCAACAATTTTTTCTATGTTTCCTTGCTAAAAAAATATGTGTACAACCCTCAACATATAATTAACTAGGAAAATATACAGGTAATGAGTTAATAGAATACATAACTTCTAAATTAACTATTCTAGAAGGTTCTTGATGGAAAATTAGATATGTGTAGGTCAAACCAGAAGGAGAGTTTCTAGCAGAACCTCTTCGTATACTTGATTGGAGAGAAACCACCTTGCGGAAGCGAGCCATCATGCAGGGTAATGTGCAGTTGAAGCACTTTGGCCCAGAAGAGGCCACTTAGGAAGAAGAGTAATTTATGTAGAAAGCTTACCCAACATTATTTTCTTAAATAAAAAAGAACACCAAGGATGGTGTTCTTCACATGGAATGTTAAATGACTGAGGTTGAAGGGCCAAGACATATTTTGTTACCTGATTAATGAATAATTAGGAGTTAAAGTATTATAACAAGAACTAAAATAAAGAGTTGTTAACCTCCAGAAATATTTAAATAAAAGAAACCATTACTCATTTGCTTCTTGAAAAAGAGGAAGGGAGGAAAGTCATAGGGGTCCAGAAGGGAGATGAGATGAGATGAGTAAAGGGGCAAAAACAATGCTACCCATATTTCCCCGAGCTTGGTGGAATAAACCAGTGGGAAGCACTTAAATATAGTGGTATAGGTATGTGACTTGAGGATGGATTGTGGGTCGTAAAGTCCAAGATACCTTATTGTAATAGACTCAATTGATTGTGTGGAGAAGGAAGAGCTCAGAGGAGAGTTTGGATGTAATTTCCAGCCTCACAACTGGGTGGTGAGACCATCCAAGAAGGAAAAAAAATTACATGATTACTAATGTTGTGAACATATAAGTATTCTAATTCTATCCTTAAGGAACATTAATTAAAAATGATATTACTAGTTTTTCAAATTGAATTAATTAGAGACATGCATTCAAAGGAACTAACTATGATTTGAACATAGGAAAGATATGGGTAACTAAGGAAATGCATGTTATTCAAATGAAAGAATTGTACTGAATACCATAGAAAGTGGAAAGTTGATATCATAGATATTGAGACAAGAAATGATAGTATTTTGTATACTCGGTATAGTTTCTTGAGGATTGTATTATTATAATAGATGAAAATTCTTTATGATAACCAGGTCAAATATAGTTGAATAAATGTCCAGCGAAAAGAGAGAAATAATCTCCAATAATTTTTTTTTTCTCTTAAATCCTAGTTATTGCCTTCGATCATATTAAGTTCTTTCTTTTTAACAAAAGAAATGATTTGAACCATCTATCACTCAGTTACAAAATGGAATAAAGAAGATGATATCCTATTCATGTTATTAATGAAAAAAACAGTAAACCATAAATCAACGTCGAGATGAATAGTTACATGTCCACTTTGGAAGCAATTTAACTTTTCAAAGGAAAGATACAAAAACCCTTATGACATTTAAATTGTGCCCCTGACAGTGGATCACCTTAAGATTGTGTTACTAAACCTCTGTAAAAACATTCATAAGCAAAATATAATCATCTTAAACCTTGAAAAATCACACAGATTATGCTGTAAAGAACTGGCATTAGCTCAGTTCACAAAAATTACCATAACCCACATTAATAACACATTATGGACCAGTTATGACAGGCATATAGCCTCTGCCATAAATCAAGAACTTTCACAAGATTAACATGTAGTGAGGTTTCCAACCACACATCTAAAAGAAACCAGTGGAATAGAGCTAGCTCCATAGCGCTTTGCATGATAAGCAACCTGTAAAGAAAGACGCAATCCTATAAGCGTTAAGGATGCAATGGAATTCACCATGGCCACAAAAGATGTGAACCCGACATGGATTAATACCTACCCAAAACATAGAAACCGGATTAGAAATCAAACTAGAAAACCGAAAATCCTCTTCGTTAAGCTTAAAGGTCAAATCGCTAAAGATGTTGTGAGAGAATACCTTAGATAGGGAAAATCCAGAAGAGGGTAGTCCACCTTTGCCAAACAAACCAAAAAAATAATTATCGATGATCAAACTGCTATAAGAAAGCAGGCCATATAAACAAATTCTGTTGAGGCTCCTGTTAGTCTCCTTTCTGAGGTTGAGAGCTGTCCAGATTGCCTTCCACAGGATGGGTAAGTTGGCAAAAGCTCTCTATACCATTGAGTGAATAATCAAACCCCAATCTGAATAATCCTGATACGAAATCGACAACAAGAAGTAAAAAATACAAGAGAAATGAGGAAACGGATGCGACGACGCACCCCCTGAATGGAGCATAGCACAAAACCCCATCAAAACCGAGAAGGAACAAGCATAAACCCTCTTAGTGTAGCGGATGACTAGCTTAGTTGTAGAGCAGAGAAACCTGAACAAAACATTGCCCAAATGACTCCATTGACAGCTAAACATGGGAGGGACAGTTACAAGGTTAAACCACCTACTCAATGTCATCAGATTGCCAACCCCAAATCAGAGGGGGCAGATTTGACCAACTGTCACATGCCACCAAAGCCTTATGGTGATTTCATGCAGAGGCATTAACCATGGGTGTACAACACATAGCATATTAATGCTATCAATAACTCTATTAAATTAATTAATGTACAAGAATGATATATGTATATCGATTCCATTGGATTTTTACATGATTCATTAAATGTAAAGAAACATGTTACATTGATATTTATACATTGAGTCGGCATTATAAGTAAGCCTTGGAAATTGTAATGTGTGGTAAGATCAGTAGACCCAAGGTAAAGAAAATATTTTTCTTTTTTAATTATTGTAGTGTTAATTCGATTGAATGAGGTAAATGTTACCTGAAAATTACTTGAAGTTAGCCAATCTTCCCAAAACCAAGACCCTCCACACTCTCATATATATTTTTAATAATTAAATTGATGTGAAAAGGAAATAATTAAAATGCACTTAAACACATATGCATAACATACTCGAATCATCCAAGCAAACTCCAACATAGAAAGATGTAGCCAAAAATAGCTCTAATAACTTATGGCTTCAAAGTAGCAAATAACCTAGCTTAAATGTAGTCAATCCTGCCCAAGCCTTAGCCTCCACCAACACCCCGGCCAATCCCCACGAAGTGGACCTTCATTTCAACTATACCACAATATAATGGACAATCCAAAAGGATTTTAAAATTTTCAAAGTCATGTAATATCATGGGTCATAAGGGTCATAAATACCAGCTGCTTAAGACGACCATTATTTTTCAAAACAGGAAAAAAGCTTTCATTGATTTGAAAAGAAAGTACATCATTCAAGAAGTAAGACTCTCTCATTGTCATTGGAGAGAGAACAACAGTTACATATATCAATCAGACCTCTATGAGTTGTTCATATATATTTACAACACAGAAATTACATCAGACATCATCTCAAAAAAGAAACGTTGAGATCAAAGAGAAAAATGTGGATCACGATAAAATAGATCTTTAAAGAAAAATGTTACCAAACCACTGCATCTGCCATTATCATTATCAAATGACTGGAAGAGAATCCTGTCCGGTGTCACACTGCATCCAATCTTTGGGAGTTTCCAACTTCACCATTTCGAATCCACATCGCAGTGCAAGAGTTCGATCAACAACAGAAACATAATGCAAGCAAACCTGTGTACGTTACGGCCTCATATATAAGTCACTGCAATATAAGAGGCTCTATTGTTGAAGAAGTGCTCAAATGTCGATTATTTACCTAATTCCACCTTAATTCCATGACTTGAAAAGGTGAAGCTAACCACCATTCATAAAAAAGGATCCTCTACTTAGCAATTATATTAATTCAAACATAACATAATATTTAAAATAAAATTAATCTTTTGTATAAGATGATCCTTTAAAATGTGAACCTTTTCTACTAAGAGTTGAAAGAAACGTGCCTTCTCTCTATAGAAATATGTTGGATCACTATGCAGATATGGTGATGACATTGTACTTTCCACATGTAAGGAAGACGAGGTGCCTTTCTCATGGAACTTGAGAGGAGCGGGGAGGAGATTCAATATTACGACGGTTTTTTTAAATTAATTTAAATGATTGCTTTTAGAAAGCAAAAAATGTGTTGGAATTTTTTATATAGTAAATATTAAGTAATATTATATTTTTAATATTTCCAGAAAAATAAAAAACAATCATTTTTTTATTTTGAAATATTATATAATATACAATTTATTATTATCCTATTTATCTTAAATAATTTAAAATTTAAAATTTTGTTAATAATTATGAATATCCTCATAAAATAATATTATCCTATTAAGACCATTAATGATTTTCATGAAACATTCCCAACTAGAAATTCTCTAAATTATTCTCCACAACTCAACCAACATTACAGGATTGCCGACATCACATAAAAGCAATTTTTTCGATCATGAATTATGTTAAACGCCTCCAAACATCTTAAAAGGGCACATACAAGAACAATCACTATTAAGTTCGATAATAATACTTTGTTTTATGGTTTTTGCGTGCAACTTGGATACCATATTACATCTTCCTTATTTAATGTTATTACAATAATTAGTATACGTTAAACTCACTCAACGATTGGGTTAGTATTAATACGAATTAAAATTTGAGGGTAAAAGTATAAAATTTGAAAATACGTGTATTTTTAGAGATTTTATCTTTTTCATGTTTGACAAGCCTTGGTTAAGATAAATCTATATTATTTCCAGTCATCTAAATTGTAGTTTTCATCTTGAAAATTATTCTCTGTACTTGGATTGTACTCTGCACTTAAATTCTGTAGATTATAAAGCTTAAACATGTTATTCCAATAACATTTTGTGGGATTTTAAAATAAATTTATCTAAAAATATTCATCATAAAATACCAAAATATAGAACAACAAATCTAGTTTAAATGTTTTAACTAAATGAATTTGTATTTTGTAATTTCTGTTAGAATATATACTTCTGTTTTTTATCACTGATATTCAAATGTTTCACTTAGTAGGTATTGAAATATTTTTTTTTATAAACCACATTGTTTATATTAAAATTATTTTATTTTAATTGATATATTTTTAAATAGATATTAATATAACTTAACCTTTTATGTTGAAATATTCTATTTATAACCCACATTGAATTATTTGTTTATTATTATTCCCACTTAAATTTCACATATGACTTTTATAACCCACATTGAATTATTTGTTTATTATTATTCCCACTTAAATTCCACATATGACTTTTATATGAACGATTGAGTGAATTATCTATATCCCTTGAAATATTTGTACATTGTTAATATGGATTCTTCAATAGTTTATTTAATTATTATATTGAAATACTTTTACAAACTATAAGAGTTATGTAACAGTTTCACAAGGCATGAAGCAAATACAACAATATTCATACAAACCTATTACAACAATAGGCATCATAGCTCATCATGCAAGATAATCTCCCATATGAGATAACCTCAATTAAATGAATGTTTTTACTTTTAGTTTAACTGATGCAAAATTATATTGCTTGACATAGGCATTGAAATAATTTTTTTTAAGGTTGAAAGTGAAAGTGAATTACTTTTACCATAACTAGCTAAGGTGAGCATAGTGAAAGTAAGATGATTGATATTTCATAATACTTTAAATTTCATCTAGCGAATATGTATATTTATTTTTGTTTTTCTATTATAGTAAACATTGTTTATGTTTTATTTTAGAAATGATACATGCCAACTTGAGCTTCGAACACTCAAGAAGCCATACACCTCACTCTTATTGGATCGCAAAATGTGCCTATGAATGTAATAAATGATTTAAAACTAGCACACATTCATTTTAACTCCACATTTATATTTAACTCTTCATTCAATTTGCATGATTTGATTTTTTTAATGTGTTAAATATAACATTGATTTATTTCAACTCTAAATTTATATTTAAGTTTATTCACTTTACATGATTTGATTTTTCTTAATGTCTTGAGATAAATCTATAGTAATTCTTAATAACAATATTCATATTTTATATAAATTTCACATATTTTTATACAAAAAAAATTATATTTTATATTTTATAAAATTTTGATAACATATATAATTACATTTTTACGTGTTTGATAATAAATATATATATGAGGGAGATGTTGTCATGCAACTTTATTTTTAAAAAATTAAAAAAGATACAACCTAGTACACTAGGGAGATGTTGTCACATAACTTTATTTTTTAAAAATTATAAAATATACAACTTAGTACATGAGCGAGATGTTTTCAGGCAAAGTTACATTAAAAAATTAATATATATGTGTGTGTGTGTCTTTCCACTAATGCATAATGCATGTATACTAATGCATGTATATGCAAGAGATGTTGTGTAACGTTACTTTAAAAAAATTAATAATGTTACTTTAAAAATCAATGTTAGCAATTTTTAAATACTTGAATTTTTACTTTTATTTTACAAGAAAAATTAATATATGCATATCGAAGAGATGTTCTGGGAAATGTTGGTTTAAAAAAAATTAATATTGTTACTTTAAAAAGCAATGTCAACCATTCTAAATACTTCAATTTTCACTTTTATTTTACATCAAACTTTAATATATGTATATGCAAGAGATGTTGTGTGTAACATTACTTTAATATATGTATATGAAAGAGATGTTCTGTGTAAATGGCGTCGAGAGGCACTCTAGAGCCCAGTACATGAGGGATATGTTGTGAGCTAACGTTACATTAAAAAAATTAAAATATATATATGTGTGTGCACGTGTGTGTGTGCGCGCATGTGTGTGTGTTTTGGCTTATATATACATCTACAAGATATGTTGTGTGTGTGTGTTTTGGCTTATATATGTATCTATAAGAAATGTTGTGTGTAATGTTACTTAAAAAAAATTAATAACATTATGGGACAATCACTTTTAATAAATTTAAAAATAACATAGCATATATATATATGAAACATTTATATGGACACATATAATTTATGCATTTAACTAATAATAAGGTTTAAGGTTTAAGGTGGTCGTAGTATTGGAAAACTCACAGATATAGCTTGTATGTGCTTAATATATGCACAGATTACCATGTCGCTATAGAGGTTAGAGTTAATTGTTCACATGGCCTCCAGTACTTTGGCATTTAAAGCCCAACCCTCGTTTAGTTGGTCCTCGTATGCTGGGATACGTGGCGTGATCTCAACCGAGGATGCTACATGCAATTTCTACTTGGTTCTACATTCATGTGCCATTTGTCTCACCTTACCTCCGTCGATTCCTGTTCGGCAATCCAACGGTGGTGGTTGTTTAGGGTTTTACCACCTAACTACTTTCTCATGCCCAACATGTGGTGAGTTCAGTGTTACCGTCGACCTGAGGCTTCTTGCTACTCTACAATGGCGAATTGATTTGTTGAGCATTACAGTCTGGCAGTCAACCCTCCTGCGGCTTGCTCTCGTTATGATGCTTGGTCCAGAGAAGGCAAGTATTATTAGCTACCTAAATATCAATAGTTTCTTTTATTTCTATGTGGAAAAAATTGTTCTTGCTGAGACTGACAGATTGTCGTCTCTCTCCAGGTTGAAACAGGAGTACCTCATAGCGATGGGAATAATTCTGCTCCAGGATTCAGAAGGTAAACTCATTAACCTGGGAGATTCATGAGTCGTTGATAAGTTTATGAGCTTAGAACGATTCACTAAGGGTTTCAGTGAATGCATAGGTGGTGGCTTGGAGAGGACATCCTCCATATTCATGTATAATCCTTCCTAAAACTGAAATATCCATCTTAACAGTTTTTCTCTTTGTCATATAGCCTTGTAACAATTATATGTCTAATTGCGGTCTATGGCAGGTATTCTCCTCTCCCTGCTCTGCCCGCACAAGCTTGGAACTTATCCTTCGAGATTCAAAGTCTTATGGTTTCATTGACCATGTCCATGTTGGTACTCTGGTCCTCAACAATTTAGTTAATTAAGGGTTTAATGTTCCACTGAGTTGAGCTCGAAATGTTGCATAGATTACTTTTTACTCCTCACATAGCTGGTTGTTTAAGAGAGTCGACAACCTCGGTGTATGCTTTGAGAAATTTGGGGGAAAAACTACCAGTCCCTGAGTCGAGGCTTGTGAACATATTTTTGTTGTTGTATCTTGTTTTTTGTTTTAATTATGTTATTGGTTAAAGGACTCTGAGGTCTTCGTTGTAATGACCTGAAGGCGTCAATCTGGAACTGTAACTGTTTTAATAGTAAAATAAATACTTATATATAATTCATTCTAATTCAACTGATATTCTGGGTATGTTGTTTCATATTTATCAATGGGTTGTAATGCCTATGTTCTAAATCTTAGAATATTAAGATTTATTGGTTGTTGCTCGGTCCTTGCAGAATAACTAGTTTAATGAGGGTTTATACCAGGGGTTTATTCGTAGATAGGCTTAAAGTCTTTATGCCTTCTCTAGGGTTTATTCGTAGATAGGCTTAATGTCTTTATGCCTTCTATCCTATCGTTGACTAATAGAGATTTCATGAGTCATAGATGAGGTTGTACCTCGACTCGTTCAACTTTTCTGAAGAGATCTTTATTATGTTTGAGAGTTTTACATTGTAGCTAAATTGTGGCACATTAATCTATATATGTATATACTTGGAAACATGTATTCTTGGGTGGAATTCATGAAGGGTTTTGCACAATTCATTCTGCTAATTATGAAATGAAAAATATGTTGAATACTTAAGAGTGTAATATTTTTTTTTATATACTATGTTAAATCTTACTTTATACGAAAATTACTTGCGGGGCTCTTTGCATATTTTCATCAGAGAGTTTCTATTGTTTCATATACTGAGAAAAATAGATAAACTCCGTCTGCTATTTTTAATGTTTTTTTTTTTTTAAGAATTTCCTTGCTCATTAATACTACAGGAAATTTCTTTATACTAAAAGAAATAAGATTTTCCTACTTAGTCAATTAAATCATTACTCTATAACATAGCACTAACTCTTAATAAAACATTTCATGGTACTTATCTATTTAAACTCTTAATAAAACATTTAATGGTACTTATCTATTTAATAATAGAAACCACTAGTAAACAATCCTCTTTCAAAAGTCTCTCCTCCCACCCTCCCACCCAGCCACGAGTCTCGCAATTATGTCAAGAATCTCCCTCGAGCACTGTCTTTTGGTATCAGGGCTAATTATTTCTAGGTATAGTCAACTACCTTGGGTCCCTAGACTCCTATCCTAACCACTAGTAAACAATCCTCTTTCGAAAGTCTCTCCTCCCACCTAGCCATGAGTCTCGCAATTATGTCCAGAATGTCCCCCGAGCACTTTCTTTTGGTATTACAGCTAATTATTTCTAGCTATAGTCAAGTACCTTGGGTCCCTGGACTCCTATCCTACCACCCAAGTCATGTACTCTTTTCTTAGTCAAGTACCTTGGGTCCTTGGACTCCTATCCTACCACCCAAGTCATGTACTCTTTTCTTACTCTCTTTCTTGAGAACTCTCCAACTGGTCTATTTCATCCAACTCAAGGATCTTCTCCTGGGTTATTTTGTTCCCCTCTAAATCTTCCTTGGGCATATGGGTAACTATCTTTGTAGCTATTTCTTTTAATTCTTGTAAACAATTTCTATTTTTTGTTAAGGTATCATTACCAGATATTTAGGTAACCATAATTTATTTTTCTTGGCCTTCCAGCCTAGTCAGTTATAGTTACACACCATAATGTAATAAAACTTAAAGTAACAGATAATAAAATTAACTTAGTAACCTTAGAAATTTCATGCATTTTGGTGTGTTGCACATTACTTTAAAAATCAATGTCTGCCATTTTTAAATACTTGAATTTTCACTTTTATTTTACATCAAACTTTATGTAATGAGACAAAGTAATTAAAAAAAAATACATTTTAGTATGAGGGACAAATGGAATTTCTTCATTGAGCCAAGATCTAATGTGTATAGTATGCTAAAAATGTGTAACCTAATATGGTAGATATGTGTAATTTCATGTAGTTTAAACACTATAACTTGGTCAAAATAAAATATATATATGAGTCAGCTAATATATTGATATGAAAGAGATGTCAACCATTTTTTAATACTTGAATTTTCACTTTTATTTTACATCAAATTTTAATATATTTATATGCAAGAGATGTTGTGCGTCAAGTTAGTTTAAAAAAAATTAATAACTTTATTTTAAAAATCAATATCAACTATTTTTAAATACTAGAATTTTCACTTTTATTTTACATCAAACGTTAATATATGTATATGCAAGAGATGTTGTGAGTAACGTTACATTACAAATCAATGTCAATCATTTTCAAATACTTTTATTTTCACTTTTATTTTACATCAAAACTTTAATATATATATGTAAGAGATGTTGTGCTTAAGGGTTATTGTAAAAATAATAATGTTACTATGTCAACCATTTTTAAATACTTGAATTTTCACTTTTATTTTACATCAAACTTTATATAATGAGATAAAGTATTAAAAAAAAAATTACATTTTAGTATGAGGGATAAATGTAATTTCTTCATTGAGATGAGATCTAAAGCCTCTAGTATGTTAGACATCTTTAACCTAAATTAATATAATGTTAACATTTTGACTAGGTCAAAATATAATTAAAATATGGTAGAGATGTGTAACTTAAGTTAATGTAAACATTGTAATTTGGTGAAAATAAAATTAACATAACAAAATAAAATAAAAATAAAAAATAACCCTATAAAAACTTTACAAATAAAAAAAATGACTCATGCAATTGACCCATGGTTTTAAAAATCCATGGTATTAACTCACGAGATTCTTCTGGAATATAATCTATTTAAGGTGGGATTAAACTAGCCTAGATTCATGTTAGTGTGATGTTATATTTAGATACATAATTAGTTGTAGAAAATGATGGCATTAAATCCATGTAGCCTATAAAGGTAAAAAAAGTTATGGATATGTTGGTAGTGGCATTTGTCAGCAGAGGTGGGGAAATATTATGAAAAAAATAATTATTACATTTCAATATTTTTTCCTACCTCCATCCACTTTTTACTAAGTTATATTCGATAAAATATAATACTATAATATTACATTTTACCCAATATTTCCCCTCAATAGGTCCACTTCTTATTGTAATTTTCTTTATATTTGTAATTGAAAAGTAAACAAACTCAACTATAGAATTAGGAGTGAGGGGAAATATTAAGTAGAATGTAATATTTAGAGTGGTGTGTGACATGAAATATCAGGTAAAATTTAATGGTATTATATTTTAATTAGTATTCCCCCCACCCCTCGCCACTACCTATTAGGTGGGGATGGTTATAAATATTGGGTAACATATAAAATTGTAATATTATATTTTATGTAGTATTTCCCCTCACCCGATTCACTTTTTGGCGGAGATACACTCATATAGGGCACATGTGTAGATGTAATGTAAGTAAACATTTGTAATGTCGTCTCAATTGTAATCAATGTATTTGTAAAAATTAATATAGATGTGTTCCATCTATAAATTTAATTAATAAGCGAATAAAAACTTAATATTTACAATATGGAAAGATTTTTAATCATGAATATTTACCATGGATATTATTAACCTCTAAGTATGATTTTTTTTACAATACCATGGGACAATACCCACTAGACAAAGTTAGAGAGGGAGAGGAGGAAAGAAAATTATAATACCATGGGTTACTACCATGGTTTATCAATACCCATGGGCCAATAACATAGATTATGAATAACCACATGCCCAAAAACAATAACTTATTTTCAAAATCAAAATATTTTATAAATCTTTCTTTTTAATTTAATTTTAGAACTTTTTTCAAATTAAATCTAAGAGAAAAATGTTATAATTACTTTTGAGGTATAATGTAAACCCTTCATCTTCACGACTACTAAAAATATTCCCATAGAGATTAAATGGAGGTTTTAATAAATTAAAAAATGAGAATACTTTTATATATACATATGTGAAATTTATATAATATGAATAGTGTTATAAAGAAACGAGATAGATGCATCTTAACCAAGGATCCAAGCCAAGTAGCAAAAAAAAATGATTAACAATGATATAGAAAAGCTAGTGTATGATTCTTTTAAGTTTTTTATTATTGTATTTTCCTTAACATGACTGATGGAAAATATAGGTTTAATATTTTACAACAATTTATGTTTTTTTTTTTTTTTAATTTAGATACTTTCTTAAATACAATACAGTTGGATCATATTGAAGAAAGAGATTCAAATGGAAGGGGAAATAGAGTGGGGAAGAGAGACAAAGAGGTGGGAGAGAAATGGAGAGAGAGAAAAACGAAGGGAGAGAGGAAGGGGAGCGAGGGAGGAAGAGAGATGGATATAGAGGGGAAAAGAGAGGGAGTGAAGAAAAAAGACATTGAGAGATATAGGTGGAGAGAGAGAGGGATTAACATTGGAGAGATGATGATGGAATGGGACAGAGAGGAGGCGAGGGAAGAGAGAGAAAATGATAGGATAAAGATAGGGAAAGAAGGGGAAGAGAGAGACAATGATACATAGATATGGATGGGGGAGAGAGGAAGAGAGAGAGAAGGAGAGAGGGAGGGATATTATGACAGAGATGAAGGGTTGAAAGAGAGTGTATGATGGGGGGAGAGATGTAAGGTGGTGGGAGAGAAGGGGATAGAGAGGAAGGAAAAAGAGAGAGGACTTGAGAGAGAGGAGAGAGAGAGGGGCAGAGAGAGATGGAGTTGGAAGGTGAAGAAAGACATAGAGAGAAAGGTGGAGAGGGAGTAGTAAGGGAGAGATGGAGTGTCATTGAGAGAGAAAGAAAGAGAGAGAAGGCGAAGAGAGAGATGGGGAGGAAGAGGGAGGGAGAGATATACAGATAGAGATAGAGAGAGAGTGTGTATGTTTTAGAGGTGAGAAGGAGATAGAAGGGGATATAGAGATATAGATGTGGTGAGGGAGATGGTAAAAGAGAGAGGAAAAGAGAGTGACGGAGGAAGGTAGATAGATTGGAGATAGATATATAGATGGAGAGAGAGAGAGAGAGAGAGAGAGAGAGAGAGAGAGAGAGAAGGGGAAGAGATAGAGAGGGAAAGGAAGAGGGATAGATAGATATATAGATAGATATGCGGGGAGAGAGATAGGGTGACATGTGTTTAGGGGACTAAGATAGAGGGACAAATAAGGAGAGATGGAGGGAGCTATAGATAGATATGACAGGGGGGGAGAGGGAGGAAGAGAAATATATAGAAAGGGAGGGAGAGGCAGACAGAGAGAGACAAGGGAGAGAAGGAGGGGAAGATAGATAAGGAGAAAGGGAGGGATATAGAGATAGAATGGAAAGTGGAGAGAGGGGAATATAAACATAGAAGTTACATCTAGAAATTCATGAATATTTTGGATTTTCACTAAAATAGATGTATTGATTTCAATGTAGTTGTTTATTTCTAATTGTATTTGATCACACACATTATATGCATTGATTTCAGTGTGGATGTTGATTGATAATCTTATACTATACCTTACACTAGATGCATTTATTTAGTGTCGATGTTGATTTCTACTCCTATTTGATTTCTTGCACATGATGCATTGGTTTTAGTGTAGTTATTTATTTCTAATCATCTTTGATCACTTTCACTAGATGCATTGATTTCATCATAGATGTTGGTTTCTACTCATATTTTACTGGTTTCATTAGATGCATTTGTTTCAGTGTACATATTCATTTCTAATCCTATTTGATTTCTTGCTCTAGATTCATTGATTCCAGTATAGATGTTTATTTATAATCCTATTTGATTGTTTGCACTAAATGAATTTATTTTAATGTAGATGTTAATTTCTTATTTGATGCAACTAGATGTATGATGTACATTAATTTCAAAGTAATTAGATTAATAGTGTGCATTTATTTCAATGTAAGAACATCTATGCCTCCTCCATCTATATCTGTATCTCCAATTGTCTCTCATTCTCTATCTCTCTATCCCACCCCCTAAAGATACACACTCTCTCCCAATATCTATCTCTCTCTCTCTCCCTCCCTCCCTTTCCCCTCCCTCTCTCTCTCTTCCCCTAATCTTCCTCTCTAACATTTCTCTCTCCATATCAATATATCTTCCTCCCTCCCTGTATTTGCCTCTCTCTTATTCCCTCTCGACCCTCCTCTATATCTCTATCTCCCATTTTCTCTCCTTCTAACCCCAAAACATACACACTCTCTTTGTGTAAGCACATAAAAGTTATTCATGACATGCATTGACTTATGTGTTACACTAATTCAACCATAAATACAATACTTGAATTTTCATCCTAAATAAAATGTTCCTTACCCTAAATGTTTACTTCTTGAAACTATAAGCTATTTATAATTGGCTACATTCTTATTATTTCCATTTTCCATCATTCAACATTGTTAATCACTTTGCATTCAAACGCGGTAATAGAAAATAACTACCATTGAAAATTATTCCCCATTTAACAATCTATATGTCACAATGATTAACTTTGTAGAAAATTACTATTAATATTGTAGAGAAACAAAGATGAGGTATGTTGTTTACTACAATAACATGAGTTAAATATTCCAATGGTTTATGATCCCAACTACTCTTTTCATATGATCGATATGTGAAAATGGAAAAACTAATAGGTGTGACAATAGGAAGAGTAGAAGAAAACACTTTCAGATTGATAATAATGAAGATTGTTTGTAATTGACTATATTATTATTATTCACATTTCATATCAGTCAGAATTGTTACATTGACACTTTGCACTTCAAATTTTTATTTCATAATTTTTCATCATGCCAGTTAATAAGAGTCTCTTTGATCTCAACAAAATGCGGTAACTAAGAAAATTTTAAATTAAACTGACCAAATCAATCTTAGACATATTTAACATATTTAAAATGATCAAAATAATTAGATGTTCAATAAATTTTATATGACCTCACACGACTGAAACTAGGTTAGATCGATCTTGACGCCAGACCTATCAAGCACCGAGAGGAATCAAATCTCTGGAGGCACAAACCTTTCCTTCAAGTTTTCCACTCAAAAAATTGGTTTGCATCTCGAGAGATTTAATCCCTCTCTACACTTAATAGATCCAGTGTTAAGATGGATCTAGGTTGGTAACAACAACAACAAGAACAATAATAATAGAGATTTAATCCCTCTCGGCACATGATAGATCCAATGTTAAGATCCTCCTCCTCCTCCACCACCACAAAATATATATAACTTATTAGATTATAATTTAAATTTCAATACTTTACATTTACACAAATAGTTTCAATTTGTCCTAATAACTTTTAACATATTTGAAACTTTACTAAATGAGATATTTACAAAACAAATAATGTGATGAAACAAAAAATGATAATAATTCCTTATAAATGGGGAGATGGATTGACAAAAGAGTTCCTTGGATAGAGCTAAATAGAGCAATTTAATATCACATTTTCTTAATTAATATAAAAGATAATTAGATGCAAATTAAAAATTTTAAAATGAGATTATATTATTAAAATGGAAGGGCATACTTTATATTTTTAGAAATTAATTTAAAAATATATATTTATATAAATAGTGTATATATTTTTAATGACGTAAAAATATTAAAATAAAATTTAGAAAGCTACGTATATATATATAGTTTTATATTTAGATTTTTTTTAAATTCGTTTTTTATTAGCTTTTAAAATATCTACCATATATTTGTGACATTCTTTATCTCTGGCTTTCCACTTGTGAATTTGAACTATATAAACAAAAGAGTACAAAATTCAAAATAAAAAATGAAAATGAAAATAACAAAATGTGGCTTGAATGTTAACACAGGTTTTCTACCCCATAATTAAGGAAATCGGTAGTGAAATTCAGTTAAGAAAGAAGCAATGTTAATCTAAGATAACTAACTAAAAATACTGAACATAACAAATGAATTTGTGTGGAGGTAATCACAAAGAAAATCATATAAGTCTAAAAATTAACGAATAATATCAACAGGAACTTGTGCCTCAAAAGCATAAAAAGGTGTCTAGATTAATAGGCCTATTTTGAACCTTGGATAGTGGTCTAATTGGAGAGTTTGGTGGTGATCCAATCTCCAATATTTCCATCCTTCTTTCGAAGTCTAGCATAAGGTTCTTTATCTTGTTCAACCTATCCATTAGAGTAACCCGAGTTTGATGTCAATTTTCTATAACCTTGCCCAGCAGAAACATCACATTCCATAATAGGTAAACTTTATTACGTGATTATACCTCCCTTGAGAATTTCATATATCTAGTATCCATGGAGAAACCTTTTGACATGATATATAAATCCATGACTTCATGCCTTTCTTTGTGAAATTCCTCTTCTATTAGTCAAATTTCTTCTTGAATGTTGGGAGGAGTTTGTTCCTAAAAACCGCGCACTAAGGAATTATCCATGTTAAGGAGACAATTTTAGATGTTTTTTCCTAGTCTTTCCTCTTTTTGAACTCATATAATGCTCAATTTGAGAAAGCAATGACAACCCCTCATTCATTTTCCACAAAACGTCACTAAACGAGACCTACAAGGTAGTTTGTTGGAATTATATATTTATTTTAATGTTCTACCATGAATACGAGACACAATTGGAGATTTTTTGTTATTAGTGATTGTTTTGATCCAATAATCTCAATGGGTTCCTCACATTGACTTCCAAGTTCTTGATGGTCCCAATTTTCCTATTTACAAATGGAGAAATTGTTGTTTTTCCACAATCCACCATTATGCTATGTTGCCCATTCAATCAGGTCAAGTGTCATGACACCATGCACTTGCCCTTAGTCAAACTCATGTTGATCAAAACTTCAAGTTTGTGATGAAGTTTAATTGTTGATCTTGAACTGTTTGGTTTGCTAAAACATGAATGTAGTACAAGTTTCGAATTGGAAAATATGGTATTGTTGTCTTTAATTAGATACAACATACACTTCTGTGTCCTTTAATTGGATTATGTTGAGATTAGAATTGTAATTGAAGAGTGAGACAAGGAATCCTTTGGATTCACTTATTCACTCCATTTTCCCATGTAATCCTATCAAATGTGAAATGTGATGCTATTTGCATATGATGAGAAGTAGGTAGAGGCTAAGAAATAGATTGATCAAATATGTATTAGTTTTAACTTAAAATCAACCCATTGTTGGGGTTCACTTTCACTAATTGACATGTAATTCATTTGGGATTGAGTTAATATCATTTATTATGTTGATTTTGTTCTACATATGATGTCATTGAATACTTTTCACCTAGTTTGGATCATTAACAGAGTTGGTGTAGCTGGTTGGGAAGGACCACGAATATAACCACATATCCCTCACATCACTACTATATATTATTTCTCAAATTTATCTTGTAATGATATATTATAATTACCCTAATTTTTAAAAATTATATAGTATATTTTGTTTTGTATATCACTCTCACATTTGTCACTATGTATCATTACACACATATTTTGTATCTTTCAGATAATTCTAAAAGGACGGGATATTGCTTAAAGGATGAAACCTATCCCTTATTTAAATTCATAACATCATACATTTGGAATATTTTCGTAAGACTTCACTTCATTTGCAAGAATGAGATAATTCTTAAAGAAACAAGTCTCCTTTCCTCATGAAGAGTCATAGATTCCCCCCCATCACTGAAAAACTAAATGGTTTTTCTTTAACAAATAAGCACAACCTAGCGGGCTTCGAGCCAGTCTATCCCAGTTATCACATCATAATGACCAAGTGACATCACGTAAAGATTCACATATGTGACGCACACTCCCAAGTCTAATGGGAACTTTTGCACTAAGCATATAATCTTTTGAGATCACCCTAAGGCCATCTCTACTTGATCAAAATCATTTTTCTCTATTGCCAACAAATTACATTTTAATAAAGCATTGGGAGAAAAAAATCAATTGCATGAGGATCAGTCAAAGTATTAACAACAATATTATTCATCTTACCAAATACTTCAAGCACTATATACTGATGATCAACCCGAAGATTTCGCACAACTGGATGAAGCTTATGGGCTATGTCCATATCTATAACAATGGCTTGTTCTTTATATAATTGTGCTCCAATATTCTTTTTAGGGAAATATTTCTCATAATGAGTCCTCCACAAGTCCAACATCCATTAGTGGGAGCTATTTTCATTAATTTGTCCCTTTTATTAGGTGATTCATGAGTGTGATAATTACTTTGCTGAAGAAGTTGCCTTGGATTATTTCTTTGGTTCTTAAAAGTATGATTATTTTGAAATCCATGATGATGTGAATCACCTAACCTATGTTTTACGTCGTGGATTCCTGATTATTTCTTTGGTTCTTAAAAGTATGATTATTTTGAAATCCATGATGATGTGAATCACCTAACCTATGTTTTACGTCGTGGATTCCCCTTCGAGGAGGTTTCCCATCGAATGATAGATTTTTGGTTTTATCCCCACCTTTTCTCCCCAACAATTCTTCCTCAGCTATAATTTCCTTTTGTAGTTATGCAACTTGGTAGGCCTCAAAACTTTCAAATTTCCTTTTATAATGAGATTCAACCGATACAAAAAATTGTTTACCTTGAGGACTTTAGTATTTAGATGGGTATCATATCTAAGCAACTCCACGAATCACACCTCATATTCAAGGATTGTCTTAGTTCCTTGCTTAAGATCATGGAACTCATTCAACCTCCTCTCAAAGTATTCAAAGTAGAGGTAATTTTCTCTAAATTCTTCTTCAAATTATTCCCATGTCAAGGTAGACATGGAGTATCCCAATTGGGATTCTCAGTTCCTCGACCATAATAGCGCACTCTCATTAAGTTGGTGTATATCCAACTTTGTGTTTTCATTTCTATAATACTTACACAAATCAAAAAATAGGTGCATACTTTCCATCGAAGCATTTGATACCTCCCCTTTTGTAGTACCCTTAGAGATAGGCAGCTTAACTTTTTCGAACTCTCCGTGTGTATCTCCACCATATGGTAATTCTTTTCCTTTTTCTTGAGATGTGGAACTAGGCACTGGAGAATTTCCCCCAACCCTACTAATAAAGACTTCAATCATGTTTAAGAAAGATAGAATCATATCCCTTATATCCCTGACGGATATTTTCTTAGCTTCTTTAGCCTAGGGAGGTGGAGGTGACACTTCCATCCTCCTCCTTTTCCTTGATTATCTCTCTGTGATTACATAACCTGAACAAGGAAAATTTAGGTAAGTAAATAAATAGAAGTAATTGGATCTAATTATTAGCAGGAAATTCCTAGGTCCTAGAGTTTTAACTTGGCTCTGATACCATATGTAATGTCCCACCTTACCAACCATCATTGTTATAGAGAAATATTAAACACTAAGACTCTAAATGTGATCTCTCTCTCTCTCTCTCTCTCTCTTTGTATATATATATATATATGTGTGTGTGTGTGTGTGTGTGTGTGTGTGTGGTGTGTGTGTGTGTGTATATAGATAAAAAAAAAAAAAAATTCAAGACATAAAACTTAATCCAGGGCCATTTTTTCTCATTGGTATCATTTATACTACACAATAAATTTTACCAATGAACCCATGGTAATTCTAATCTTGTCATAAAAGCTACAAGGATCATGGTTTCATCAAGATCCAAAAATTACAACCATAATACGTGCTTCTCAGTTTAAAATTCTCCTTTAAAACAAAGAGTCTTTAGTGGGATGAATAAATACCGAACTTTACAAAACAGAATTTCCAACATACTAATTGTTAATTTTGTTGCAATTAAATGTGTTGAAGAGTGAATAATTTGATTTTATTCTAAATAAAATGTGTATGAATTCTTTTCTTAAAAGGAGAATTCAACTTCTACAGGAGTGGTATTGAATAATTATGAATTCATATGTAATATAACATTACAACAATTCACTTACACAAATATGAGTTTATCAACATGAATTTTAAGTCAATAGAATTATCATGCATATTCATTGAGAAATTTTCATAAACCACATTGTTACAAATCCTAATTTCACTTAGGAATTTTTACAGACAATTTAGAAATGTAATTAGCTAGAGACATTGAAGCATTGTGAAAAACAATTTGCAGGTATGCAAAGTACAACCATTGAGGCATTTTGTTAAACACTTGAAAACCATAATCCCTTAAAGAAATTTTACAACAATTATCTAACATGAATCTAAGACAAGATAACTTCATTTTTCATTGTCAGTAATGCCAATAATTTTTGAATTGAACTTAATGCACAAGTAAAACTATCATCCATCTTCATTGATGCATTTCTACCAACACTTCTAAAACATGAATGACTAAACACATTTGGGAAATTTTGCAAATATCTTGCAGTCATGTAAGCTACAACGATTGGAAATTTTTAACAAATAGTTAGCGATCATAAAATAAGTTGCCATAAAATTGTTTAAAATATCAAGGTATCAACCATTGAGAGTTTAAAACAACAATTTCAAAGTGCATGAGCTAGTTTAGTGTCATCAATATAGTTCACCAAGTAAATCCAGAATGTAAAAATCTCTGGAAAGCCAAACAATAGGCAGTCCATACAAGGCAACAACAAATTTTCATAATCAACCAAATTAGAGAATTAGAGCTTGAAAAGCTGTTTTTTGCAATCAAACTAGGGGTTACATGGTGTGATGAAATGGATATCCCCTGATGTTGATATGAATAGCAACATAAATGCCTATGGAGGTGATTCTTTAAAACAACAACTATAAAAAATTCCTACTATTTCATTTACCACTTTTTTCAAACACTTAGTATGAAAACTTCATCTACAACTATCATGGAGAAAGAAAACCCAAATTTATGCTAATATTATATTTTTATCAAACTCATGGAAACCTGAATGCTTAAGCCATAAAGACATGTTGTCAATCAATTTGCAAAAAAACTGTAGAAAACAAAACGTACATAAAATGAACTACAAGTATTGTGGAATTTCTTCAAACATTTAGTGTGTAACATTTTATATACATTTAAGTTTTCATCTAACAACCAAATTCATAGTAAGAAAAAACCATTCTATCAAACATATAATATTGAATTTAGATAATATATATGATATGCTATGGACAAAAAATCATCATAAACTGAACATGGAAAATTTGGAAACACATTATTGTTTTAATCCTCTGCCTGTAGATTGTCAACAATAGTTGTCATTCACTATTGTTGAGCTCATAATTAGCTCTCTAAATATCTCACAAACATTCAAAAGTAGCAATTTCGAATATTATTAAATTTCTACAACACCCTAAATTAATAATAAACTAAAATTTTAAGAATATTTATGAATATACCTGGTAATGTATATATACAACTCCAAAACTTAAGAGCGTGGTCCAAATTCATTGTCCTATATGAGAGTATTCTCTAGCTCCAATATCCTTACCAAATCATTGTGAACCATCTAGTATTCCTCTTAACCATATCTAGGAAGAACTTTTCCCCCTAAAACCCCTGAGAAGTAAAAGCACACAAGAAATACCAAATACAACAATAGAGATATATAAGGAAAACTATGGAAGATAATGTTCACTTCCTCATAATACCACTCATGTTCGACTTCACTAGCTAGAGCTATTTAGTAATTTAGTTTCAGAATTTCATATTCATTTTTATAGCATTTGGTTACTCTCAAGGTCTCTCCCTCTCAAAATCTTACTAAAGTTTCTCAAAATCTTGGCCCAAAATTCATCCCCCTTCCCAACTAAGAAGAGATGAGACACATGTATAGGAGGAGCAACAAATTATTGTCATAAAGAAGGAGTAATATGCATGACTTGAGGCATAGTAACATATTCCATTTTGAGGAGTGTAACTCGTGCCATTAAGGAGAGGTATGCATGCCTTAGTTAAGGAGAGTGTAATATGTGCATTAAAGAGAGCCTAAGAGCAATATTTTATGAAATGTATCTAATGGGTGTAAGAGGAATACGTCATTCTTTTATGAATCCATAAGAGAGAGCGTTATGTATCATTAAAAGAGAAAGATAGTTACATAGAACCATGAGATTCATCAAAGATAGAGGTGTGAAGTGATTGAGGTGATGAAGGTGACTTGTAATTCCATTTTAATAATAATATCTTAGTCTCATAAAAGAAAATAACAATATTAATAATATTGAGGATTAAGACAGAATTGATCTATTAGGATGGATTAATGATAATTTATCTGATTTTTTCTCAACTATAGTTGATTAGCAATTTATGAAATGTGATATACCAATTTTGGAATGTAATGCTTGAGATGCTAGACATGACTTTCTATTTTTGGAAAGTCACTCTAGGATTGTTAGAAATGAGGTTTTATTTAGGAAATTCAACCTTGGGTTTCCCATGAGTGGTATTTTTATTTCGGAGAATAGGGATTCCACATTGCTATAGCATGAATTTTTGTGCCTTAGTAGATTCAAGACCTCACGCCCTGATATAATCCAAAGATCTAGGATTCTACCAATTGATCTTTTAAATATTCAAGAATTTGTGCCCTAAATATACAAAACTCCACATGTTTATCTTTATTGGATTTAGGATTCCATGCATTAATTTGCCCGCCTTCTTGTCTACTATGCTTTGAAGCTCCATGTTTTTCCTTATGGTACTAATTGTGAGCTTCTACCCATCTAATGGTTCATTGGTAAGGCCTTGTTCCAAGAGTTGCATGCATAAAAATCTCAAATATCGAAGGAATCAAATTAATTTCATAATGAGATTAAATTAATCATATTTTACCAAGAATTGTGCATGACTTCCATAGTCATTCATAATTGAACATTCTTGTTGGAAAATTACCAGGTCTACTACCACATCTTTCTAAGTACAAGATTAGACATATATAGTCATACAAATAGCATATCCTCCATAAATCACAATTAACAATATTTTACACATAACCATGATCATCCATGGATCTATGTGTCACTAGATCACCATCCACGTCATAAACTTGCATCATAAGTCAAATAAAAAAAGAGAAACATTTGTATAACATTTACTTAACCAAAAACCATGTAATACACATAATCAAAGGTATGACACACATAACATGAAATATAGGTATGTATATAAAACATTGTTCCCAATTCAAGTGACCAATCTTCCATATGTAACTCATCAAAAATCACCCTTGATATGAGTGAAAAAACTATACTAGGTAAAATAGGACACTACACATTTCCACTTAAATATTTACAAGAGTATAAAATAATAAAATATGCAAGAATAATTGCATTATGGGTATCATATCCACCTTAGTTGGATGAAACCATCCATACTTTTAAAATGTCTAGAATGGGTCTAAAACATCTAACCCCTTCTACAAATCACCTCAAATAGTATATTACATGCTTATAAAAAAAATAATACTTCATTTCTCTAATCGATCTGTATTTCATTTAGAAATATGTATCCCCATGTTTAATTATATTAAATTGACTTAAGTAAAATTAAGGGACCCTGCTCTATTTAGTAAATGTGGGAGGACCTCCTAGGTCATGACTGCTTAAAAAATGCATCTGCATCATTTATGAAGTTGATAACTTCGACTTATATACTAGGTAGTTGTACTTTCTTAATCCTATATAGATCATTCTTCAACTTGTTAGCCTTATTTTCTTGAATTTAAATTTTGAAATTCTTTGTTTGATAGCTAATTTAAAACTTATCACTTAAATTAACCAATTATACTGAAGTCGTTTTTATATTTACTCTTAAAACATGAGAAAAAGTTTTATTCTCATCTATAATTTGTTTCTATGAGTAATATTTGTAATCAAGCCCTAAACCATTCGACTTGTCCATTCACATTATGCTATTATTTTTTACATCCATTTATTTATATGACATAATTACCTCGATGGTGATAACCTATTCCTATGTTCCATTTCTATCTATTGCATCAATTTCAAGATATTTTGCTACATAACAAACTACATGTTTCACTACATTTTCATTATTAGTTTCTATTTGAACTTGAGAACGTGGAGAAAAGCAAAAAATATTTTCTTTATTGTTAGTATTTTTATATATATCTTTTAGAATTTTTACCTTTATTTGAGGATTTTTAATGGTTTCAACCCTATATAAAAATTACCTACAAACTAATTCTTAAAAAATGGAAAAAATCTATAATGGCAAGAACAAACAAAATACACAAATATATTTTTCTCTTGGAACCCAAAACCAGGAAAACTAGAATGAATTTTCATTATATTCATTCAAATGTTATAGCACACAATATACATGTTGAACCATTCACAAGCCCTCAATCTGTTAACCCTATATTAGAACATAATCATAGTTACCTTGATCAGATCAACAAAATACTATGGGAAACACCATCATGCCCAAAACAATGAAGAAAACCATGGGCATGTCTACCCACCATCTATGGGCTCACCCCCATCCTTGGGTGTGCTCAACCATTGTTCGGTCTACATAAATTCTTTTCGTTTGGGGTGCTTCCCTGAACCCTATAGAGGGGACCTACTACCCCATTGCAATGCCCCTGTTATGCCTAGTCGTTTAACATTGTAACACATACCAAAAATTTTCGCAATTTTTTTTTCTTTTCAAATAGGGGGTCATGGGAGTATACAGTGATCATCCCAGGGCTATAATTCACACTGTTTCTCTACACCAAAAAAACTTCTCAGTGCTCACAGAGCTTGTCCATGCATCTCCAACTATTGCGCGTGAAGCCACCCTAGGGCTTTGGGTTGAGAACCCCAACAGAGTAGAGGGAAAACCACAACAAGAAATGCTTAAGCAATCAACAAAAATGCTTATTCTACTAAACTGTGTAGGAGTCTCCTTACCCAGATGTGCTTCGTTTTGGTAGATCCTATAGGGTGCAAACTCTCAGCTCCTCTTGATGTTCTTGAAACCTGAAAACTATTCAAATGGAACATACATAGCAGTAGAAAAATAAAGCATGTTCATGATATTAACTTTAAATCATATAAATGAATGACTAATTATACATAAATATAATATTCATAAATATATTACAACATAATTTGATGCATAAACACATTTAATAGCATAAATAGAGAAACATTCCTTTTATTGAAGTTAGCTACAAGTAAAGTGGAGAAATACGACCTGAGTTCTTCTCTGACTCCAAGTTGAACCCTCCTCCGGATCAATCCTTTCACGGCCTTTAGCAATCTCCCTCCATCTCCAATACAAAGATATCTCAAGCAAGATGGAGGATATATATATATAACAAGGAAACAAGGGTTTCCTGAAGCTTTGGGGAGTGCAGGAGGCATAGGGATTCGTCAGACTCGATCGGGGAAAATCTCACTGTAGTATCAATATCTCATATCTTGTCCGTTAAGGCCTTCCCATGGAGGTTTATTTATAGTTCTCCAAAATAGTATTTTTAGTTGGCAAACACTTGTGCCATAGGAAATAGGATGCGAGTAAGAGGTAAAACCCATGAGCTTCTCCCAAAATTAAGGAAATTTATTTTTTTAAAGGTTTTTAACATATGTACGCAGGTTGAATATATGTTGATCCACGTCTACATGATTTTATCATAGGGAAAAGTAGCGTATAGGGAATAAAATGTTTTTTTAGATTTTGGACCAAGTCTAGAAGGAAGGGTTTCCCTATGCCATAATCAGACCATCAGATCTACCAAGAGTGGTGAATGGTGCTATAACAGATTCCCCCTAATATGGGCAGTCATAATGGGTACATGATGGCTGAAATGTATTGAGTCTATGGAATGAATCATGCCGAGACCAAGGAGGAGTTCACCAGAATTCATCCTACCAAGCCATTGAAAGATATCAGAAAGAAACTATTGTCTAAGGTGAGCATACCCATGCTAAAAAATAGTAAAGCATGTCCGCATGTCAAGTACAAAAGTGGATCCAATATGCATATAAGTATAAAGGAACTGAAAATACATAATGGATCGTATGACCATAATCAAGAAAGTACATGTCTGAATATCACACATAAAGAGCTGATTAATGATGTCGAAGTATGAAGCCGATCACTGAAGTCAAGGAACTGATCCAAATAGAACCAAGTGAAAATGATGGAATACATGGTACTAAACTGCAACTTAAGTGCTAGCATATAAGATGTCACTGTAAGGAACTGCAACATATCATGTGGATGGTGTCAACTAGTAGAAACATAAGTAACTGACAAGTGAACCAAGACATGTTGATGCAAACCTGAGGTCTTCAATGAACACCGTGGTAATTTCTACATAATGGGAGTGAATGATCTGAAGTTGACCGTGTGAGAAATCATTTGATTACTGGTCATTGATGTATACCGTTAACAAACCCGAGAATACTCATCGATAATTATGATGAGATTTAAGGTACCCAGTACAATCTAACAAGTGCAAATAAATGAGTTGTAGTCGAACACTTGAAATAATCTATCAATCACGAGACAATGATGTTTTCCCATTCTTGATAGCAAAGGAATTTGCCACTGATAATTGCAAACCCTAAGGTACTTCTAAATGGACTCTAGATCTCTTTCCCAGAGCAATGAGCTAAAGTCGTTGGGAAAAGGTCCACTAGAAGGAAGGCATTAAGGAATTCTTCATCATTCTAGCATGAGTGTATCCTGTAGGCTAATAATGTGGAAGGAATCAGACAAACAAGGATGTAGTAACCCAACCGAAGCATGTTTCCATCATACACAAAATTTTGCTAGTGCACGATAAAAACCCTTTGAACCTACCAATAATGAAAGCTGACACAGAAGTGGGGAATCCATGAATAGGGTCAAATGGAAACCTGAGCACTACATGAATCCCAATGTTGTATAATAAAAGTTGATGTCGAACACAAGGGAAACCACCCAGTCAAAGACCCATGATATTGATCGATGCTGAGCACAAGATGACCTATCAATAATGAAAATAGGGCCAAGGTGCAGCTCTACATCTTTCCTCAGAGCAATTTTTTATAGTTGATAATGACAAGACCTGCCAGCAAGAAGTCAATGGAGACCTTCTCAAACCGGCACAAGCAAAGGAGAAATAAAAATTATGTGATAATGAACATGACACTGACAACTAGGGATGGCCGACTGAAAAATAGGTCAAGAGAAACCACAGAGAGGCCAACTCAGGTTTAGTTCCCTTGAATAAAAATCACAAATGAACTACGATTACATGGCAACATATGATAATTTTGTATAAGCTTGTCATGTAGGAGGCATAAGCAAACTCTCCATATGATTAGAAGAGGTAACCAATCGAAAGAGAACTGACTTGATAATAGGGTTAAGGCTCTCCTCAGTCAAACTAAAGACCACCCCAATGGAGGAAATACTTTCTTTTGAGTGATTTGTTCAAGGGTGACACAACTGACTCTAGCAGCCATCAAATATAGAATTAATTTCCCGTTCTCGCTGTTTTTGGAATATATAATTTTTTTTGTATTTTTCTTTTATATGAAGCTTGAAAAAGAAAGAAATAATTATATAGTAGAGTGGAAAGAACGAGTGTCGAAAAAGCAAATGCTCTAGTTCCTTGGTGGGGAACATTCCTATGCTCAATGTAAGGAGGCGAAACTAGTCAAGGGCACTCAAAGGGATGTTCTTTCCATGGGTAAAAGCATGTGTCAAGTTGCAGAGGCTAAGTGATTGAAACGTTGATTTTGCAGAAGACATGGTTGATAAGTGGCTTAAACACGAGTCCAACTGAAGGAGGCGCATGGCAACAAGGTGCAAGTAGTCAATATGCAATGCAGTAGTACAACTCAACACAAAGGAGCCTCTAGGGTATAAGGCCAGAAAGTAGTGCAGAAGAATAAGAATGAGTCTTCAACACACAAGCCATGGCATGACTAAAGAGGACTCCTGAGCATACTCAATATAGCAACATGGGTAGCAAATGTCAGGGAGGATCTAACTAAGATGCCCATGTAAAGGTTGGCTCTACCATCGCATCATGATTTTTAAAGTGGGAAAGTGAAAATGGTTTGCGAACCAAGATACGATGGGGATGACCCTATGGCTAACGTATCACAGTATGGAGGCTAGTATGTAATATACAACGGAAAGTGGTATTCTCTAACCTATATGCAAGTAAGAAAACGATACCTGCCATGACGGGTCTTCGATCATGTGACCAAAATGATGTCTTGAAGAAGTATCCAAAATATCCAAAAAAGAAGACCCATTCTCGACACTCAAAACCACAAGGTCAAAAATTCCATAAGACAAAAATCAATTTTTGAAAAATCAATTTTTATTTTTCAACTTATATAAGGACTTTTGGACTCACAGTTTTGTCATTTGTGTTTTGAGCAAGGATTTATGGAGACAGACCCAAACAAGCTTCCTCCGACCAATTTAACCATTCAAATCACTCCAAAACTTCCATATAACTCTTATATCCTACTTGTAATTATTTGTGATAATTTTTAAATGTTTTTTTCAAGTTTTGACTGTAGGAAAATATGACAAAAATTTCAACTCTGTGTACACGCGGGTTGAATACAGGTAACCCACGCATACAAGGGCCCTACATGCAACTGTGTTAAAATGAAACTCGCGTGTGCGCGAGTAAAAACATTAAAACATAAATCTAATGGTTTGAAACAATTTTTTGGGCAGGATGACCATCACCTGGCAAGAAAGGGAGCATAGTGCTATAGATAATCAAGTAATGGAGCACCAAAATGCCTTGGATGTGTTCAGAGGGTGTGGCTTGCTAATTTTTTTTAAAATGCCAAATATGAAAGCCAACACACGATTGCTTGAGTTATTGATTCATTATTGGAGTGCAGAGGATGATGCAATCATGATCAATCAGATGCTCCTAAGGATCAAGATCAAATATATTTACTTCATTACCAGCCTATCTCGAATGGGAGAGGTAGTGTATTCTACTAGTAGGACAACGGGTAGTCTTTTTGTACAAGATTACGTCCACATATACTATCATGGTCATCCTGAAAATATTGGAAGTCAGATTCCAATAAAACACGTAAAGAGCTTGTCCTTGAGGATTCTACTATTTACCATTTCCAGGGTAAATGGTTCATTTTCTTTACATCCGGCCTCACGAGTATCTATGAGTCTAGCAGTGGAATGTCTCACCATAGTGTTTTATTGATGCACAAATTTACTGACTAATATGAAGAACCAACTGACCTCCATTCAGAAGGGTCACACAAAGAATTTAGGATATGGCACAATATTATGCTCATTCTTCTTTTCAAAAGTACCTGGGCTTCGACGCAAGGTATTATCGACTATCAACAGCCTTAGAGATCCATGAATTGGTATATGGGCTAACCTGATGAAACACCTTGGGGGTGGTGATGTGTCCAGGATGAATTTTGACAACGAGTTTTTCACATGGTGGGATCAAAAGGTCATCACAGTCGATGACTACCCCTATGCCGAGATGGATTTATGAAGAGATATAGATTTAATGTTACCATCGAATGTATCATGGGGTGTCATAGGTAACAATTTTTTATTTTTTAAGATTTTTTAATATTTTTTGGATTTTTAATATAAATGAACTTAAAAATATTTTTGATGAGACAAGACACTTACAAAATATATCGGTCATGTTTTAGATGTGGGACCAGTGAGACCTGACATATTTCCCCGACATAGGTGTCATGGAAGAGACGTCAAAGGGGCTGCAGCTGAGGCAGAGAGAGTTCTCCATGAAGTTCAGAGGAACTTGGTGAGACAAACTCACCAAGTACCCATGATAGCCATAGAGTACTTGCTTGAGGAGATGCAGTGCCACATGGTGGGATTACCATGGGATTGGGTGTCGCTCTTCCAATGTGTGGCCAATGTAGTTGTTTATTTTCTAGTTGCTCATCCTGAGGCAACTAGATAGATGATCAAATCTTTTTTATGATTGGACATGATGATGGGCGTAAGACCAAATTTTGTAGGGCTTTTTGTCCCAATTTTTGTATACTATTTTTTGCACAAACACTCTATCTATATATAGGTGTTTTTATTATGATCATATATATAGATGACACTTCGATTATTTTTTATGTTTTTTTTAAATTTGATGAATGATTTATATGCCAATATAATGCTTGATTAGCAATAGAATATGCTAATCAATTTTCTGATCATGGAATGTGAACATATGTGATATAAACAAATGATTGTTGCAACAATCTAACTCTCAGAAATTTGCGATTCAAGTAGGGATATTGTACCCGATAAGTATTGTTCAGCTGAGATACCACCAGTTATGACTCTAAATAAACAACTAATGAATCAATACCAAGAGATATAACTTCGGATAGTAAATTAATAACAATGATATATTTGGAAATATTATGCAAAGCAAGACCGATACATACTCCTCTCAAAACGATCAACTGGCCAGATGGATAATAAATCATCCAAGCCGCCAAAGCAAGGTTTCGGGTATGCCTACTCGCACCATCGACGAATCGTAGATATATTGAATCATCCATCAATACTTGACAAAGTAGATCAAAAATATCAACATCACTAACACCAATAGATAGATATGTACAAACATATAATATGTACAAACAACTAAGTTCTCGGCCGAAGCCTAAGAAAAGTACTTCTTAAGGTAGAGCCCATTTCTGGGATCCGCCAACTTGTTTCCTTCAAATTAAATTAATTCATAAGCCACCTTTTTCAAAGTGCACTTGACTATGAAGGGACCATACGACATAGATTTAAATTTGCCTGCCCCCAGGGCATCTTTGTCCTGATCGTAGACTAGGACAAGGTCACCTTCAGAAAAATTCGGAGGATAGATAACTTTATTGTATTGAGTTTTTATCCTCTTTTTACAGGCTTCGTTTATTATGGTGGCATCTCGACGCCACTCATCAAGATGCTCTAAATGAAAGAGGCATTCCTTGAGACTAGAAGTCTCTGGAAGAAGCTCAATAGCTAGTTTAAGAGAAGGGGTTTCACATTCGATAGGAAAAATAGATTCCAACCCATAAACTAGTTGAAAAGGAGTAAATCTAGTGGCATTCTTAATTGACATTTGGTATGCCCAAAGTACCAGATACAACATGATGTTCCAATTGGATCGAGCTTTGTTAATTCTCCTTTACAGGATGGTTCTAAGGGATTTGTTCACAACTTCAACCTACCCATTTGTCTGAGAATAATACTGAGATAATGGCTCCTACTGGAAACCCAATTTGAGAGCCAATTCATAAAACATTTGATTTTCAAAATGACTGCCATGGTTAGTGACAATCTCTCTAGGGATACCAAATCCTTAAATAACCTGATTGAAGAGAAACATGGCCATTGTTTCACTGTTGGTTTTAAAGGTAGGCATGGCCTCAGCCCACTTTGTAAAGTATTCTACAACTACAATGATATACTTGTGATTCCCTTCCGAAGCCAGATTACTAGTAAAATCAATGTTGCACTTCGTGAAAGGATTGATGGTGATAACAGGGAAAAGCAGAGCTAGATGTGCCCACGTTTTCCAAGTATAGAATTGATAATGATGGCACCCTTTGATTGCTTCAATACAATCTTTGAAAATTGAAGGCCAAAAGTAGCCTACTCGTAACATTTTTTGGGTTGTTGTAGGCCCTAATAGATGATTGCCACAAACTCTACTATGGCAATCATTGAGAATTGACTCAGCTTCTTCCAGAGCTAAACAACACCTAAGGAATGAATCAATCCTGTGATGATAAAATCTGTCACCTATAATAACATAATTCTTAGCGAGGTGTCATAACTTTCTACGCTCATATTTGGAGAATGTGGGTGGAAACTTCGAATTCCAGAGATATATAATGATATCACCATACCAAGGATCTTGTGAAGAAATGAGAAATAAATGTTCATCGAGAAAAATTTCCTCGTTAAAAATTTATTCCTCACTAGGTATCTCTGATATCAACTCTGCAAATACTAAAGATTTATTACATTTAGCTGACATGAATTCAAGATCGAATTCTTGCATAATGAAAATCCATCTATTAAACTTACCCCCAATCACTCACATGTTGAGAACAAACTGAAATGGATTGACGGCTACTAAGACGAATGTTTTTCGAAGCAAAATGTAATGCTGAAGTCGCTGGACAATATGGACGACTACCAAAGCAAATTTCTCGATGGAGAATAACGTATTTCAGGACCTCCAAAGCCATGAATTAGATAGTAGATTACATGCTCACAGAAGGCATCATCTTCCTGAACCAGAACCATGCCAATGGTTGATTCTGCCGTAGGGAGATAGAAGAGGAAATCTCTGCTATAATCAGGTGGACTCAATAATGGAGAAGAGGTTAATGTTTTTTTCAAAGCATCAAAAGATTGTTGTGTGAAATCATTCCATAAAAATGGGACTCCTTTCTTAAGAAAATGTATAAATCCTTTTGTGATCTCGACATAATTTACTATGAATCTCCGCAAGAAATTTCCCTTTCCTTGGAGACTTTGAAGTTGACAAATGGAAGACGAGGGAGGCAACTAAAGTATTGCCTCAACCTTGAAGGGATCAACATGAATCCCCTCTATTGACATGATGAATCCTAACAACTGACCTGATGTGACTGCGAAAACATACTTATTTGGATTGAACTGAATTTTATAGAAATGACACTGTTCAAAAATCAACCGATGGTGTTTAGGATGATCAATTCTTTTTCGAGGACAAGTAGCTAAATAATCCATATATGCTTCGCTAATGTGTTTGATGTCATGAAAAGAATAAGACATGGCCTGCTAAAAAGTGGCTTGAACATTTTTAAGGCCAAAAGGCACCTTTTTGTACGAAAGTGTACCACGAGGACAAATCAAGGCTATCTTGTGTTGATCTTTTGGATGGATACTAATTTGATTGTAACCAAAGAATCCATCCATGAACAAAAAAATTTCATTACTCGCACATTCATCAATAATTTAATTGATAAAGGGCGTGGGGTAATTATCTTTCAAACAAGCCTTATTTAGGTCCCTAAAGTCAATACATACTCAAATCGTTCCTTAATTTTTATATACAGGGACTAGATTAGAGACCCACTTGGTTAGAGGAACGAGGTATATAAAGCCTGCCTTAAGAAGCTTTTCAACTTTCACTTTAATAGCTACTTCTTTTCTAGGATTGACCGGTCGATGTTTTTGTCTAATAGGTTTAGCATTTTCGTATGTCTTGATCTCATGCTAGACTACAGATGGATCTATTCCAGGAATTTCCTCATAAGACCAAGCGAACAGATCACAAAACTCTTTGAAGAGATCAGGATAAATTTGAATTTATTCAAGGGAACAATTAGCTCCAATGAAGACATTTTTTATTATGCTAGTATTCCTAGAGATGTTCACCTATACAGTTCATGAGATAACATACATGTTACCTTTGGCAGAAAACTGTGATGGGGCCAAAGGGTTTAAAATGTATGAACATCACTAGTAGACAAACTGGACAAACTTGACTCGATTTCTTGCAAATGAGGGAGGAAATATGAACGATGATGTAAATCATCCCATGGTCTATCAACACCCATAATTGCTTCTAGAATTGCTTCGTTAGATGGTAAGACTGTATCTAAGAAATCCTGAGACAAATTTCAGTCGAGGGTCTAGGTTGAAGCCAAATCTCCATCTAACTCCTCAGGTGAGAAAGGAGTAGGATTGGAGTCTGTAGAGTTAACAATAGCCTGATAATAAATTTTTGTTGCGGACATAGGACATGCCATTCCACTTACCTGCCCTCCATCTAATGTGGTGGTAGATGAGGGTAAAGACTAAGGGTCCAAAAAATAATTAGTTCAAAATATCTCTCTTCAAGAAGGTCCCTTGGAGGATGAAATAGTATTGATTCTAGCGGAAGGAGCAAGAAGATCAAAAATACCCATTAAGGAAGAGTACATTCCAACTCCTAAATTCTTAATAGGTTGCCTGGGATTGTCCACTAATGAAACAGTAGAGTCAGAAGATGCATGGGGGTCACTTGGAGAATAATCCATCTGATCCACTATTACAATCCTTCCCTCATAAGGAAAACAAAGGATGTGAAATAACAATGAAACTATGGCATCCATCTCATATATCCAATTCCTACCTAAGAGGAGGTTGTAATCTAGGTTGGCATCAACTATTTATTCTTCAATATTTACCACCTTTCCCCCAACACAGATGGGAAAGGCTGAAATAATCTTGTGTGACCTATGAGAATGTCCATCAAATGCTGTGAATAGAGTCGGAGAAGGAACAACTTGAGGCGATCCAATGGCCTTCCAACATGACATGGAAATCACACATGTGGAAGCTCCCTCATCTATAATTGTTCGAAATATGTTAGTCTTTATATATGTAGACTTTATCTGGAAAGCCATATGATGAGGAAGTCTCTTTTTGACATTTGAAAAATCAAAAGTGAGCACAAGAGAACTTTTTGGATCTACTTCTCTGATTACCGAGAGCGAAGCACTCCTTTTAGTAGGGCATGACTAGAGTACCTATAATGTTGACATAGCGCAAGGACTCTGGGCTAGATCTTCTACAATTGAGTAGTTCTAGGCTACCCTAGAATTAGGGTTAATGGTCGAGCACTTCACCAAGCCTTTCAGCATGTAAGGTATGGAATTAATAGAGGGTCTCTCAATATGGAGTGGCTCTGAGGCATCGGAAGAAAAATTAGCCTTAGATGATTTTGATTCACCATAATTACACGATCGTGTAGTGACATCGATATGTGAGCTCATCATGTAGATGTTTGACAAATTATCCCCTCCCTGGTTGCCCCCTGTGGGGGTACCATCATTAGAATTCATGCCAGCAAGTAATTGTTGCCCTTGGCGAAAAGGGTTAGTGAGAATAACCTGGGAGCTAGAAGACCCCTGTTGCACTAATAAGTGTTGAGCATCTTAGATCTCAGGGTAGAGACGAGTCAAATGATCTCCATTGCATAACTCGCATGGAAATTTTACCGTTTTCTTAGACTATTTATTACCCTCTCTGGCATCATTGTCGGGTTTGTTTGTAGTGCCCTTTCCATCCTGGTTCTTCTTCCTATCTCGTCCTTTCTTCTGTCCATCAGATTGTTGATTTCCTTTAGGGTTAGAAGTTTGGATGATGTTTATAGACATAGGTTGAGAAGGTGTAGATGTGGATGGTGATGCCTACATAGAGGAAGCAGTTTGTAAAGGCAACTGCTGCAATTGATTCAACAGGTTAACCATGTTAACATTAATTAATCCGACTAACCCATCAGCATGGGGACTTAGCTTCAATTCAGCTATATCCACCTTGGACCTAGAAGTGTTAAGTAGAATTTTTTGAAGAACCCTAGACTGAGAATAGATCATTTCTAACTGTTGGGCCCTGAAAATAGCCTAGTCTTAAATGAAAACTCCGGAGAGGGACACATCCTTAGAGATCTCAGGTTCTAATGATTTGAGAAACCATTCAAGAAGGATTTATTATGGAATATCAACTTTAATGAGCCTCTTCCTTCTCCTTCATTCCTAAATATGATCCAAAATGTGAGTTGCCTGATCCTGTTGGAAATTAGCTAGAAGATTAGTTCTAGCATCATATCAGATGAGAAATTGAAAATGGATAAAAAATATAGTACCTAAATGGCCGAAATAAGTGAGGGTCCCCACTTGCAATTCTATGTACCACTTAGCTGCATTTCTGGTTAGGGTTCATTGAAATAATCTCAACTTGATTGAATCATTTATCAGGGAGTTAGATGAACACAATAAGTGAAAAGTAGTTACGTGGTCACCTAGATCTTCGCCAGTCTTCCCCTCAAATTTTGGGATATCTGAGGGAATTTTGGTTGGGACTGGAGGCAAAACTAGGCTATACCTAATTAGATCATTAGTTAATTTAGTGAGATCTAGCAAGTTTAACGTTACCAAAAAAGGGAGTCGTGGCAGACCCTGAGCATTCTACCCAATGTGGGTGGAACTCCTAATGTTCTGAGAACAATGACTTGGATTTATGAAGGAACCAGGTTGCTCGAAGTAATTCGTAGACCCAACTAAACCATAAGGAGCCCTTGTGGTCCAAGAAAATTCGAAGTTTGACCAACTCCTGCTGAAAATCCTCTGTAACTAGAAAAACTACCCCCTAAAGAAGTGTTAAAAGGAGCAAAAAGCCCCTGATAAGGATCCCATGCATTAGCATAGGGAGAAAATATTTGAAATAATTTGACAGAATAATACGACATATTCCCCTGTTGGCCGAAATAATATTGTTTCCCAACTCCTAACCCACTAACCACAGGGTTTGTCCAACTTGAAATGGACTATAACCTTGACATGAAAAGGAAACAGGCATGGATCCCATAGTTGGGTTGGAATGTGGTATATGACCACCCCTAAATGGGAAACCCTGAAAAGAAGTTGATCCACTCGACATGGATGTGGAGGTAGCTGATGGAATACTCAATGGAACTGAATGGATCGTGCTGATCGGCATTCGAAAAGGGGAAACACCAATGCCAGAGGCTACAACCTGAGAACTTCCACTTGAATATGGAATGGAAGTAGAACCAAACATAGTAGTGCTAGTAGTGACAAAAGGTATAGAAATTGTTCCTCCTCCTTGTACAGATACAGGAGTTTGCATACTCATAACACTTGTTGTAGATGTCATGCTTCCAACAGTGGTCATCGAAGGAAAGGATCGATATAAACTGGGGCTCAAAGGCCTATTGGTCAGGAGGAAGAGGGGAATTAGCAGCCAAAATAGACTCTGAAAGCTCTTAAACCTCAATATTATCTTTTTACTAGAAGGGGACTCGAGAAAGAACTGGAGTGTTCCTCTCTAACTCTCTACTTGTACCAAGTCTATCTTGTGAATCAATGACTCCAACCGGAGGATCAATCTCCAATGTAGCTGCTACCAGTGGTTGAAAACCACTTGCAGTATTGCTCCTACGCCTTCGAGGATAAGGCTCAGGACTCGTAGGTGATAACCCACGAAGTCTCCTAGACCGATGAGCTAGTTGATCACCCACTTTGAATTATTTTTAAGAAATATACTTAAAGACTCAAAAAGGTTTAAATCTATGCCAACTAGGAGTAAAGATAACTCTCTAAAAAGTCCCTAAATATACAATAAATCAAACAAATGTCAAGTATTTCCACTTCGAGTGATTAGGACTAGACACCGAAATACAAGAGAGACAAAATCAAGGGCCTTCAGAAAATAGACTGGGGTAATTATTCCCCGGGCCTAGTAGCGAAGGTATCAGAGGCAATCAAGCTGTCCTCTAGACAATAGCCTTTGCTGGTGCAAGCACCCAAGATTTTTAAGGGTACCCTTGAGAAGTATTGTTGAACATGATGCAACATCAACCTCATGTGCCACGGGATTCCCCTCCAGAGCCACCTATGTGATCCCTAGGAACTATGGATACCAACGCGTATCAAATGTCAGGCGAAATGGTCGTGAGGCGGGATCCAACAAGTAGGAGAGGGGGTATATCTCTTCCTTGTCTTCACTCTCCCTAATGCTTAACTCTAAGTCATGGAGCTTTCCCAGTCTTTCTAATGATATTGGCTTTCGCTCTTTATTCAACTTCTACGCAACCCTGGAGAGTTAACTCTCCGCTCACCTAATCCAAGGCCCTAATGAACCTAAATTTGTTGGTGTTTGTTAATGACAACAATAAAAGTTATATTGCATTTTAGTAATCACTTCATTTTATATATCTTGTTATTTAAGTTAGGCGAATTACAAGAGTGAAACTAATGATGTTTTTATGACGCAAAAGAAATCAATAGAAAACTAACTATATGAATGCAGTCATTTTCTTCGATGAATACTGATCTTTGCTTGGGTTCTACGAAAACTTATATATAAGAAAAATATTTTTCTTTTCTTTTCAGAAACAATCCACACACACCTAAAAACTAAAAAGACTAATAATGCCTTAAAATGGAAACTAACCTAGTGCAAGTTACAATAACGATGCAAGATCCTAAAAAACACTCATAAGCAAATGAAACTCTTTATAGAGACAATAAGGCAACCTAAAATGAAGAGGGAAAAAATTTGACCCCAAATCTCTCTTCAAAGGAAGTATAACAACTCACAAAAGATCCCAATTCACCTTTTTACAATAAAACAAAAGAAACCAAAAACCAAAAACTTGGAAAAATAAAAATAGAAGCAATGTTTTTGAGCTTTTTATTTTAAGGTAACAAAATAAATTTTTGAGGTTGCAAAAGTACTACTAAAACTCGAAAGATCAATAAATAGGCACAAGGAGTCTTTCAATCTCACAATTTATAGACTCAAAAATGAATAAAAGTTGAACAAGGAAGACTGCAAACATGCACAAACTGATCCAACCAATAGCGAAAGATTCTGACAAACTCACAAAAATGCCAAGAAAGAAATACTTTCAAACTTGTCAAAACTATCCTCAAAAAAGCAAGAAAAGTAAGAAGGCCACCAAACAAGGGAAAGCAAAGCAAGGGACTTGAAATCTGGGCTGGAAACGAAATTGAAAACAATTTCGTATTCTGGAAGACCAGAACAACCAAGAACTTCAAAACGAACCATTGAACCCAAGATACAAACTACAAATTTTCTTAAGAAGCAATCCTAAGCCAAATCATTTCAGTGAGAAGGAGATTTTGAAAAAGAAAGCTTGCACAAAAAATGAATTCTCCAGACAACAGATGACCATACAATAGCATAAACCACCAGACAGTAGACCTAACTGAGCAGAAATATTTGAAAAAACAATCCAAAACATCGCATAGGTGACTGTGTAAAGACACAGTAGCTTGCACACACAGTTCTAATACAGGAAAATCGTATATTGTTAGGTCCCTATCATACTATTGATTCCTCCATTACTATTTTAATTTAACCCTTATTATTATTGTTGTGCCCCTATTGTCCCCATATCGTTATTATTGTGCCCCATAGAATCCCTCTATTGTTATTTTTGTGCCTTTATGTTATTATTGTTAGGTTGACTTGGTTATATTGTGACCCCTTAGACTCTTATATATAGAAAAGAGGTTTTATGATTTGAATCATCCAAAAATTGTTCATTTGTGTAATGTAAAGGAGGTTTCGCCCTCGAAGAGGCTTATTTCTAAGGCATTGATCTATCTTTTCTCTTTTTTTGTGAGCTAGTTTCATAACATTTGGTATTAGAGGTTTGGATTCTAGTGTTTCGATGCTCCAAACAGGTCATCATGGAATTTTTTCTGTAATGTTTCAGAAGCTAAAAAAAATCCATTTGAGAAGAAATATAGTTGAACCTCGAGTCCAAATTTCATATCTTTTCTCGCTATATTTTCGGATATATGATCTGAGGTATTTAGGGCTTTTGCAAGCTACAGAATTTAATCTAAAATAGGTCATTATAGAATTTTCACTATAACTCTTTCGCTACAAAGTTTTAAAAGCTAAAAAAAAACCCATTTGAGAAGAAATCAGTCTGAACCGCAGCTTTTTATTCTAGATCTTGTCTCCCTATATATGCAAAGATATAATATGGGGAAGTTAGGGTTTTTGCAGGCCTCTGAATTACATTCCAAACAGGTTACCTTGGTTAAATAGTCATAACATTATCTTTGAGCATCAGAATTAATTTTCGTAAGAAGTTACAGAAAGAAGATGGACTGTAGATTTTTGGATACCATTTTTAGATCCTAAGGTTGAAATAGTGACCCGCAACACATCATACAAGTTTGCTCTATTGAACAAGTCTATACTCAAGTCATCGTGGGATATTTGGCATAACTCTTCATTGGAGAATCCAATCTTCATCAAACTTGTGGAGTTAGAAATAGTACTCAGAGGGTTCATTTTGGAAGCAATTTCAGACCTTGGAGATCTAAAATTATAGGAATACATCAAATTCAATATCAAGCTCCTACAAAGTGAAAAAAGAAGATGTGTAGTTTTTATTTTTATTTTTTTTGCATAAGCTTGGTTTCAAAAATTAGTTTGAAGGAATTCAAAAGGCATAGTGAAGCATTATTATTAGTAATTGATGCCCTGAAGAAAGAAAATGGAAACACCTATTAAGTAACTAGAAATATTTAGCATGACTCATCAAGAAGAGGAAGAAATGCAACATGATATATCAAAATTACAAGACCAGATGCAACAAATGTCAGTCGCACAAAAAGTAATAGAATCTAATATGGATGGTTTAAAGAAAGATGTAGAAGCTAAGATGGATGGTTTAAAGAAAGGCATGGAAGCTAAGATGGATGATTTAAAGAAAGGCGTAGAAGCTAAGATGAATGGCATCGAAGCTAAGATGGAAGGCGTGGAAGCTAAGATGGACAATTTGAAGAGAAATTTGAAGATAGGCATGGAAGATTTGAAGATAGATTTGAAGACAAATTTGACAAGTTTCTACAAGAAATGCTTACTAATGGCGAAAGGGTAGTAAAGGAAACTCATGATGAGAACAAAATAAATGTTAATCATGATTTCATAGAAACTAATGTTGGATTGAAGAACCACCATGTTCCAAATATTGATATGAGTAAGTTTCATTTCAAGGATCCTAGAACATGGATACTATAGATGGAGCACTTTTTCAATCTCCATAACGTGCAAAACACACAAAAGGTATGCATTGCAACTTTATATTTGGAATCAAATCATTTGTATGGTATTGATGGCTTTTCTCTCATAAAAAAATTGTCAGTTGGTCTATTTTTATGGATGCAATGATAGCACATTATGAGGATACAAAAAGCAACACTTTTTTTAACCAATTGATAAATCTCAAACAAAAGGGTTCAATGATGGAGCACATTGAGGACTTCTAAAAATTGAATATAAGGGTAAAAGATATTCTAGAGGAGTATATGATTGATGTGTTCATAGGAACTTTAAAAGATAACATCCAAGATGAGGTTCACCTTTGGGAACCAGATTCATTGGAGAAGGCATTCAAGTTGGCAAGAAAAACGGAAAGCAAAATTATGGCAACAAGGAACCCTACCACCCACAATCATGAAGATGGAAGTGTTACTTCCACTAGCCATTGACAACATACAAGGTTGACACCACAACAATTGGAAGCAAAAAGAGCAAAAGGGCTTTGTTACAGTTGTGATAGAAAATACACTAAAGGTTATAACTGTGCCGAGAAGAAATTATTTCACATTGATTGTGAAGAGTAGGAAGAAAAGGAACAAGAAATGTCAAAATAAGAGGATATACACCAAGAACAAACCTTTGAAAAAGAAGAAATGAATCCAAGCATATCTTGTAATGCATTGGCTGGAATTACCACTCCTCAAACTATCAAGATAGGAGGGCATATCAAGAAGAAAAGGGTAATAGTTTTGATTGATTCGGGAAGTACCCATAATTTTATTCATTGTAAGATAGCCAAGGAATTGAATTGATTCATATATCCAGCACCAGTGTGTCAAGTGATGGTTGCAAGTGGAGGAACCATAAATTGCTTAGAAAAGTGCCATAATATCAAGCTATCCATGGAAGAATATGTATTGAATAGCCCAATCCTTTCCATTCCAATGAGTGGTGCTAATGTTGTACTAGGAGTCCAATGGCTATAATCCTTGGGTATAATATCTTTTAATTTTCAAGAACTTTTCATGAAATTCTCTTCAAAAGGAAAGGAAGTTGAATTAAGGGGTATCGCAGGGAAATCAGGAAAGATAATCAAATCTAACAGAATGAAAAAGCTTTTAAAGAAAGAAAAATGAGGCATAAATGCAAAATTATGTTCACTAGAGGTTCTGACATCGAAATCATCCATTTCTCTAGCTCTCCAAAAAGTCTTGGACAATCATTCCAAGGTATTTGAGACTATTAAAGGCCTCACACCTATTTGGGATCATGATCATGCTATTAATTTGATTCTAGGAAGTGTTACCCTCTAAACATTAAGCCTTATAGATATCCCTATGTCCAAAAGAGTGAAATTGAACGTATGGTTACAGAAATGCTAGACGCTGGTATAATTCAACCTAGTCAAAGTTCTTTCTTTGCTCTAGTAGTACTGGTTCACAAGAAGGATGGATCATGGCACATGTGTCTAGATTATAGGGAGCTCAACAAGCTCACTACTAAAAATAAATTTCTCATTCCTGTCATTGATGAATTATTGGATGAATTGCATGGATCAATTTACTTCACCAAGTTGGATCTTCATTCAGGATATCATCAAATCAGAATGAAGACTGAAGACATTCCAAAAACAACATTTCGAACTCATTAGGGTCATTATGAATTTTTGGTCATTCCTATTGGCCTTACTAATGCACCTTCTTCATTTCAAGGTTTGATGAATTCCATTTTCAAACCCTTCCTTAGAAAATTTGTGTTAGTATTTTTTGATGATATATTAATCTACAACAAGTCTTCGAAGGATCATGTCCAACATGTTGACATGGTTATTGGAGGAGAAATAATTATATGAAAAATCTCCAAATGTTTTTTTGGAGTACAAGAGGTGGAATATCCGGGTCAAATTGTATCTCATGAAGGTGTTAAGGTAGACCCTAGCAAAATTAAAACCATTAAGGAATCGAAAATTCCCACATCCATAAAACATCTACGAGGATTTCTCAGGTTGACAGGGTATTATCACAAGTTTGTTAAGAATTATGGGAGAATAACAGAACCTCTAACAACATTATTGAAGAAATATGCATGTTCATGGACTCCAGAAGCAACGAAGGCCTTTGAACATCTTAAAGAGGCAATGTTCCAAGCACCAGTCTTAGCTACACCGGAATTCACAAAAACCTTTATTGTGGAATGTGATGCATCAAGAAATGGAATTGGTGTTGTTTTAATGCAACAAGAAGGACCCATTGCTTTCGAAAGTCATCCAATCAAAGGAACGTGTTTACACAAAGCTATTTATGAGAAGGAAATGCTGGCAATATTACATGCACTTAAGAAATGGCGACCCTACCTAATAGGAAGACACTTCAAGGTAAAAATAGATGATGATAGTCTTAAATACTTTTAAGAACAAATATTATCTTCAGAAGAGAAACAAAAAAGGGTCACAAAGATGTTGGGTTATGACTTTGAAATCGTCTACCAAAAAGGGAAGAAAAATGTTGCGGCATATGCACTCTCAAGAAAGGATGAGGATGTGGAAGCATTTCTTTGTGCCATTTCTATTATCCAACTAGATTGGATAAACGAAACAAGGTATGAATGGAAGAATGAAGAGGAAGTGTGGGAACTAATTCAAAAGATACAACAAGAACCCAGTACATCTCATACGTTTAGTTGGAAAAATGATTCGTTATGGTACAAGGATCGATCATACCTATGTAAGAATTCCCAACTCAAACAAAATATTCTTAGGGAACTGCACACCTCTCCCATAGGAAGGCACTCAGGATTTCTAAAAACCTACCATAGGGTTAAGAAGGTTTTTTTTTGGGATGGCCTTAAATTGGATATTCAAAATTTTGTGGTGGAATGTTTGGTTTGCAAACAAAATAAAGATGAAAAAATTAAGACCCTAGGACCATTACAACCTTTACCCATTCCAAGCCAACATTGGGAGGATGTTTTAATAGATTTTATCATAGGTTTACCCAAGTCGAAGGAAAGAGTGTTATCATGGTGGTTGTTGACAGACTTACCAAGTATGCATACTTTTTGTGCATTATCTCATCCATTTAAAGCGAGTACAATTTATATTGGATATATGGAAACAATTCAAAAGCTACATGGAAACCCAAAGATTATTGTAAGTGACAGAGATCCCATTTTCATTGGAAATTTTTGGACAAAATTATTTTCTTGTCTTAGTACTCAGTTAGCTCATAGCTCATTTTATCATCCTCAATCTGCTGGGAAAACTGAGATAGTAAACAAATGTTTGGAAGGATTTCTTCATTTCTTTATATTTGATAAATAGACACAATGGATCAAATGGTTGCCACTAGCTAAATGGTGGTATAACTCTTCCTTCCATACTGCAACAAAAATGACCCCATTTATGGCACTTTATGGATATCATCCACCATCCATCACGTCATATTTAAGAGAAAATTCTAAGATTCAAGCAATGGAAGATCACATCGAGAATCAACAACAAGTTCTCCAAATCCTAATGGATAACCTCACCTTAGCGCGGAATATAATGAAGTAGTAGGTAGATTAACATCACAATGAAAGAAGTTTTGATGTAGGTGATTAGGTATTCCTATGGCTACAACCATATAAACAAATTTCCCTCAAGCAGCTAAGAAGGATAATAAATCAACACCAAAGTATTATGGTCCATACAAGGTGTTGCAAAAGATATGTACTATGGCATACATATTGGAGTTTCCTCCATCTTCCCGAGTGAACCCAGTTTTCCATGTTTCATGCTTAAAGAATGTTGTAGGTGACAAGCTTCCAATTCAAACAATATTTCTAGAACTTGATGAGGAAGGAAAAATCATATTGGAACCTGAAGAATTCAAAGAAGCAAGAACTCGACAGCTATGAAACTGGTCAATTTCAGAGTATCTCATCAAGTGGAAGAAATTACCAGTTGAAGATTCCACATGGGAGGATGAGAATTTTATACAAAAGCATCTAGAACTACTCAAGAATTGAGGACAACACGTTTTTGAGGGAGAGTGGCATGTTAGATCCCTATCATACTAGTGATTCCCCCATTGATAATGTCATTGTATCCCTTATTTTTATTGTTGTGCCCATATTGTCCCCATATTGTTATTATTGTGCCCCATAGAATCTCTCTATTGTTATTTTTGTGCCTTTATATTATTATTGTTAGGTCAGTTTGGTTATATTGTGACCCCTTAGACTCCTATATATAGAAAGGAGGTTTTTTCATTTGAATCATCCAAGGATTGTTCATTTGTGTAATGTATAGGAGGTTGCCCCCTCGAAGACGCTTATTTCTAAGGTGTTGATCTATCTTTTCTATATTTTGGTGAGCTAGTTTCATAACACATAAATGCGAGTCTTCTTTACAAAAACTTACATGTATACGGTATTGTAATAAAATAAAACAACATATACAAAGATTTATTAGGAAAAATAAAAATCAAGGTTTGATCAAGAAGATCAGACTTGATGTCTGGCACACTAATGGACCAAACAATACTGTAAAAGCAAGAAATCAAGAAACTGAACCCTCATTGAGAACAAACAACCCAAACTAGGAATAACAAGATTTTTATCCCTGTGAGAGTCGCTAATTCTGTTGTGGGTGAAACCACCGTAGAGCATTGGTTTGAGAACCCCAAGAGAGCAAAGGGCAAACCACAATAAGAAATACAAAGGAAATAAAAAAAAATGCTTATTCTACTAAATTTTGTAGGAGTGTCCATACCCAGATGTCCTTCGTTTGGGTAGATCCTGCAAGGTGCAAACCTCAGCTCCTCCTGATGTTCATGAAAACTGAAAATTATTCAAATGGAACATACACATCAGAAGAAACATAAAGCATGCTCGTGATAAGAACGTTAAATCATATAAATGAATGACTAATTATACATCAATATAGTATTCATAAATAGATTACAACATAATTTGATGCATAAACACATTTAATATCGAAAACATAACAAAATTCATTTTATTGAATTTAGCTACAAGTAAAGTGGAGAAATACGACCTAAGTCCTTCACCAGCTCCAAGCGGAATCATCCTCTAGATCCGTCCTTTCCAGCCTTCAGCAACCTTCCTCTATCACCAATACAAGGATATCTCAAGAAAGATGGAGGATATCAATAACAAGGAAAAAATATTTTTTTGAAGCTTTGGGGAGTGCAAGAGGCACAGGGATTCATCAGATTCGATCAGGGATAATCTCACTATGGTATCAATATCTCATATCTTCTCCTTTAAGGCCTTCCCATGGAGGTTTGTTTATACTTCTCGAAATTAGTTTCTTTCAGTTGGGAAATAGTTGGGCCATGGGCAATAGGAGGTGAGCAACAGGTAAAACCCATGAACTCCACCCAAAATTAAGGAAAAATAATTTTTTTAAATGTTTTAACATTTTTACGCGGGTTGGATATATTCTGACCCACGTGTACACGCTTTTATCATAGGGCAATGTAGCGTATAGGGAATAAAGCACTGTTTTTTAGGTTTTTGACAAAATCTAGAAGGAAGGGTTTCCCTAGGCCATAATCAAAGCATTAGATCTACCAAGAGTGGTAAATGGTGCTATAACACCAACATTCTTCAAATTGTCCACCATTACTAGTGGAAAATTTTCCTCTTCAACAATATCCTTCACAAAGTGATGTTGAACATCAATAGGCTTTGTCTTGAAATAATAAGCAATGTCCTTTATCAAGAAAACTACACTTTTTCTATCACAATATATCCTTATATCTCATTGTATGAGCCCCATACCTGAACACAATCTCTCCAAGAAAACTGCTTCTTTGTTTTCATGAGTGGTTGGTTGCCATGTATTCCACCTCTATAGTTGAAAGCGCTGCTACAAATTATCTCTTTCTCATGAAACTGAATGCTCCTCCAAATAGCTTTAACACATACCTGCTTGTAGATCTTATCTGATCCAGATCTCTTGTCATGCCTGTAACAACATAGCCATATATGTCTAACACTCTCTTTGATCCTAGCTTTCCTATGTATCACAAACCATAATCTCTAGTGCCATACTACTATATGAAAACTCGCTTTATTATTTTCCAATGTGCCTTCCCTGCATTCAACATAATGTTGGTCAATACTCCTAATGTATGTGTTATTTATAGTATTTTACATACCATAACATACATAAAAATACCAACTCCACTCACATATTGATCATGTGACATGTCCTCTTCCTCTTCCTGTGCCTTGGTACACTATTCTACATGTAACATTACACCTACAAGAATAGCAACCTTGACTAGCTTATTACCCTAAATGATAAACCTTTTCAATATTGTCTCGACATAGTCGCTCTAGTTTAACCAGATCTTACTCTTTTCCAATTTGATTTAATTTCTATGCCCAAAATAAAATTTCCAACACCAAGATCCTTCATGTCAAATTTAGAGGACAACTAGGTATTCACGTATTTGATAATTTCTCTTTCATTTCTGATCAAAAATATATCATCCACATTCAAGGATAAATAAATAAAAAAATCACCAAGTAATATATTATACAAACAATCATCTACCTTGATCCTTGTGAAATCAAGTCCTTGTATAATTGTATCAACTTTTTTATACCATATCCTTGGTGATCTCTTTAACCCATACAAAGAGTTATTTAACCTACACACCAATTCTGTCTTACCCTTCACTGCAATGAATTTTGGTTGCTTCATGTAGATATCTTCTTCCAGATCCCCATTTAGGAATCATATCTTCACATCCATCTATTTAACCTCAAATTGAGAAGTAGTAACAACATATAAAAGTAATATAATATAAGATAAATTTGAAACATGAGAAAAAATATCACCAAAATCAATTCCTGACCCCTAGGAGTAACCCTTCGCTACTAATCGAGCTGACTATTTTTCCACTTTTCATTTGCATTCATCTTCTTCTTAAACACTCATTTATACCAATGGGTTTTCTTCCAACTAGAAAATATACCATATTTGAAGCCTTATTTTCGTCCAAAGCTTCCATTTCCTCGATCCCAACCTTCTTTAAGATATTTTCATCCTTTGAATTCATTACCTCACTCATACTTTTTGGATCATCATCAGTAAAAAATAAAGAAAAACTTGAATAGAAACCAAATGGAATAAACCTTTCTGGCTTCCTTCTTTGCCAACTGATCTCCTTAAAAAAAGAGTGCATGGTTCTTATTATTTTCTTTCCTATTTTTTTATGGAGTTAGAGTCTTCATTCTTAAGATAAAACTCTATCTTCTCTAGCTCCTTAGCCCTTGGTAGATCTTCCCTTTTCATGACATCCTTCACTTCTCTACATATCACATCTTGATTCTACAAAAAAATTCCTTGTTTCTAGGTTCTAAAGCTTGTAACCTTTTAAGCCATCATTATACCTACTCTAGATGCACTTTTTATATTTAATATCCAACTTGGTTTTTTTTATCCCTTGGAACATATACATATGCATCAAAACCAAATACTCTGAGATCTGAGAGAGAGGGTTTCATAATATTTTATACATCATGTGGAGTCTTATTCTCTAATTCTTATGAGGGTGATCTATTAAAAACGTAACATGTAGTTTCCACAACATCTACCCAAAATCCTTGCCCTAATACAACATCACACATCATGCTTCTTGCCTTTTCCTCAGTGCCCCATTCATTCCTTCTACAAATCCATTATGTTGAAGAGTGTATGGAGTATTCTTCTGTACTGTTGTACCACAATTACTATATAACTCTTTGAATTCGTTCTTGTATATGTCTCCATCATTATCTATTGTCAACACTTTGATTTACTTCTCTTTATGATTTTTCATGAGGGCCTTAAATTCTTTAAACTTGTCAAACACTTTAGGTTTCTTCATGAGGAAATATATCCATGTATTCATTAAGAATTCATCTTTAAATGGGATCTAATACATATGTTTACCCAGTGGTGGAACCACCAAATGTCCAAACACATCACTGTGCACAAGCTCTAATATTCCTTCTACCCTCTTAGCACTAGAGGGAAATCTCACCCGATTCTATTTCTCATACACAAAATGGTCCCACAAACCTAAATCCAAAGAGAAATTAGATATACCTTCTGTCATACCATTACCATGTAGTATTTGAAGGCCCTTATCTCCAATATGTCCTAGTATTTTATGCCATAGCATAGTCTTTCTATCAGAGACTACAAGATTGTCTACTCCACTTTAAGGAATGATAGAAATTTTGCACTGGTCAATAACATTAGTAACCAAAATCTTGTAAAGAGCTCCAATCAAAACTCCCCCCATCAATACTAGTGTTCCTCAAACCATCTTGCAAGTATCTTACTTAAACATTGTCTTTACACCTCCATCATCCATATCGTTTTCATAAATTTAATTTCTAGCTAATCAAGGAAAGTGGAGAATGCCAACATGTTAGGGTCCCACCCTAACCCCCTTATCTATGTAATGGGACCACGTCATAGTCAAGAGTAAATAAAGCCCATATTAATAATTGTAAGTGGTTAATCCGCAATTAATAACGGAACCACAGTTAGTTGCAAATGGCCTGTAGTATTAGATAGATGATATTATTAATACGCGGTATTGGCCCGTGGTATTGCACGTAGGAGTCATATATAAAGGATAGAAACTCCCTGCGAGGAGAATTATGTCTTATTTTTTAATCGAGCTCTGCTCTAGTGGAGGTTGCCCCCTCGAAGAGGCAAGTGAACATTACTCTCTGAATAATAAAATTATTGCTATTCTGTGTTCTCGGTATCTTTTCTTCGCATATTCTGTGTTTTGGGTCTCTTTTCTTCGCATATTCTGTATTTGGGTATCATTTGTAGGTT
>APFE031638428.1:82755-120857 GCA_000404065.3 Pinus taeda
CTCCAGTTTTAGCACTACCTGACTTCACCAAATCTTTCGTCATTGAATGTGATGCTTAAGGGACAGGTATTGGGGCAGTTTTAATGCAGGAAGGGAGACCGTTGGCCTTCACAAGCCAGCAACTCAGTGGGAAGAATCAGGGCCAATCTACATACGAGAAGGAAATGATGTCCATCTTACATGCAGTCGACACCTGGCGACCTTATTTATTGGGGCGACATTTCCAAATCCGCACAGATCATCACAGTCTTAAATATTTTTTGGAGCAACGCCTATCCTCCCCACAACAAAATAAATGGCTAGCCAAAATGATGGGATATGATTATGAGATCATTTACAAGAAAGGGAAAGACAATAGGGTAGCAGATGCACTATCTTGCCAATTTGAGGAGGAAAGTACCCTGCTAGCTATTTCCCTCCCCATTCCAGAATGGATTGAAGAAGCTCGCAGGGAATGGTTTTCACACCCCGGGCTCTCCCAACTCATTTCTCAACTGCAGGCAGATCCAAATTCCACCAAGGGCTATTCGTGGCAGGATGATATTCTTCGCTACCAGGACAGAGTCGTATTATCACCAACATCCACCTTCAAAAGTCATATTTTGGCAGAATTGCACTCATCTCCCATTGCAGGGCATTCGGGCTTTCAGAAGACGTATGCTCGCACCAGAAGATCATTTTTCTGGACAGGCATGAAAAAGGACATCCTTACCTTCGTAACCGAATGCGATGTCGGTCAACGCCACAAAGGGGAAACCGTCAACACACCAGGCACATTACAACCATTGCCCATTCCGGCCTCAATTTGGACGGAGGTTTCTATGGATTTCATTACAGGTCTTCCAAAGTCAGGGAATAAGTCAGTCATGATGATGGTTGTGGACCGATTGTCGAAGTATGCTCATTTCTGCGCTCTTCCCCACCCGTTTACACCAACTTTGGTTGCTCAATCTTTCATGGATCAGATCTTCAAATTGCATGGCATGCCCACTTCTATTGTGTTTGACCGCGACCCGATCTTCACCAGCAATTTTTGGCAGGAACTCTTCAGAATACAAGGCACTCAACTAAAACTCAGTACTTCCTACCATCCGCAAACAGATGGCCAAACTGAAGCAGTCAACAAATGTCTAGAAACCTACCTTAGGTGTTTTACTTCAGAAAAACAACACCTTTGGGTACAGTGGCTACCTCTGGCAGAATGGTGGTATAACACCAACTATCATGCCACCACCAAAATGACTCCCTGTGAAGCAGTATATGGTCAACTCCCGCCTCCACCTACTTCGTATCTCAAGGGATGCTCAAAAGTCCAAGCAGTGGATCAACTCCTACAACACCGCGCAACTATGCTCGCCTATCTTCGAGAGAATCTTCATCAAGCTCAGAACCGCATGAAGCAACAGGTAGACCATCATCGCTCAGAGCGCCAATTTCAAGAAGGGGATCAGGTCTTTTTACGGCTCCAACCATATAAGCAAACATCACTCAAAGACAAGTGGTGTCAAAAACTCTCTCCCAAATTCTACGGACCATATCAAGTACTTCAACGCATTGGAGAAGTGGCCTACAAGTTGGCTTCGCCACCTACTGCAAAAATCCATCTAGTTTTTCATGTCTCATGGCTCAAGAAAATGGTTGGGAACAATTGCAGAATTCAGACTAGTCTACTGGAATTGGACGAAGAAGGATCCATCTGGCTTCAACCAGAATAGGTCCTCGACACACGAGTCAAGCAACTGCGCAGCCGCATGATTAAGGAAGTCCTAGTCAAATGGAAAGACACCTCTCGAGAAGATGCAACTTGGGAGCCAGCCACTATTCTGCAGCAGTTTCCGCAGCTTCCGCCTTGAGGACAAGGCTAGTCTTAAGGGGGTGGGCATGTTAGGGTCCCACCCTAACCCCCTTATCTATGTAATGGGACCACGTCATAGTCAAGAGTCAATAAAGCCCATATTAATAATTGTAAGTGGTTAATCCGCAATTAATAACGGAACTACAGTTAGTGGCAAATGGGCCGTAGTATTAGATAGATGGTATTAGTAATATGCGGTATTGGCCCATGGTATTGCACGTAGGAGTCATATATAAAGGATAGAAACTCCCTGCGAGGAGCATCGTGTCTTATTATGTAATCAGGCTCTGCTCTAGTGGAGGTTGCCCCCTAAAAGAGGCAAGTGAACATTACTCTCTGAATAATAAAATCATTGCTATTCTGTGTTCTGGGTATCTTTTCTTCACATATTCTGTGTTTTGGGTCTCTTTACTTCACATATTCTGTATTTGGGTATCATTTGCAGGTTAAGAGCATAACACAACAAGTGTTCTAATCCTTCCACTTATTAGCTTTACCTTGACCTTTCCTCATCCTACAACAATGGTCTTCTTTTCATCACATGGGAAGATAACACCCCCACCACTCTTCTCATATATGCATAACCACTCCCTATGATGAGTCACATGAGAGGATGCACCTAATTCAATCGACAATGCCTCATGATATACTTGTGTACTTGAAGAAGAAGAAATGTATGCAGCCTCACCTTTATTCACGGTGGTTTTTGCCTCTCTAGAAGGAGCATCATCAGATCCCTTTCCTTTGTCAAGAGTTTTATATATATAGTCCTTTTTTTAGTACCCTACTTTCTTGCATTTCTAGCATACCATTATAGATTTTCTTGGAGATTTACATCTCCCACTTGAGGATTTATTTCTGTTTCTATTTTGGGATCGTCCTCTTGAAGATAAGGTATCGTCATTCTGACTCTCCATAATTTTCTATTTCATCTCCTCTGAAATTAAGGCTAAGACTATTTCCTCAAATTTCAAGGTAGTTGTATTGCTCCCTATGGAAACAACTAGGCTATCCCAAAAGGTTTGTACAGAACACAAAATATTGAGGCACTTATCTTCATCTAAAATTTTAATATCAACAAATAATAATTAACTTACAATAATATTTAAGGAATTCGGATCGTCTACCACCGAGTCTCCATCCATCATCCTCAAGTTATATAATTGCATGAACAATTTCTTAACCAAGGACTTAGATTAATACAAAGTTCCTAACTTCTCCCACAAATCCTTTTTTTCTTCTACTAAAGCATTCAATAAAACTAAATCTAAGACACACAACTATATTTTTCTCTTTTCCTTCTGATCCAACTTGGTCTAGTCTTCTGTCGATATTAGTGTTGGTTTAATACCTAGACCCATTTTGATCCACTAATATTTATCAACCAATAGATCCTCTATATTGAGCTTCCACAACTAAAACAATTTCCAATTTTATTTGTCTGTATCTATCTTTCCATTTTTTTTATCTACTTTCACAACAAGAATCAATCCCATAGATCTCCCACTATAACAATGTTTACCACAGGCCTTAGCAAAACCCTTTAGTTGCAAAGTTACCAAATTGTAGCCAAAACTACTTTGATACCAAATCAAGGTTTCAACCCTGTAATGAAACAACCTGCAGATGAATTCTTAAAAATTAGAAAGAATATACAATTGCGAGAACATAAAATATACATAGATATTGTTTTTCTCATATAATCCAAAACTAGGAAAACCAAATTTATTTTTAATTATATTTCTTTCAATGTTACAATACATTATGTACATTCCAAAGAATTCATAAGCCCCCAATCCATTAACCATGGATTATAACATAATCTTGGTTCCCTTGATCGGTTCAACAAAATACCATGGGTAATGTCTTTATGTCAAAAAACATATGGAAAAGCATGGGTATGTCCACCCACCATCATTAAGACTGTCCCCGTCATTGGGTCCACCAAGCCATCCTTGGGTCCAAAAAAAAAAAAGAAAATTGGGGCACTAGCGTCAACCTCGTGTAGATTGTTTTCTATCCCCCTATAAACCCCTCAGCAAGGGGGGCTTCACTCCCACCTGTAACACCTCCACTACACTCGGTGCAATGTAACGATTTCTAGGCATAGTTATGCAAATAATATAACACATACACAACAATTTTGACATGGATATGATGTTCAAATTTCACTTGAAGTTGGCAGAGTCATCACTCAAGGAAAAATATGAATGCCACAAAAAATTAATCTGCTACTAGAGTTTGTTGGAAGGGGAAAGGTTTCCTATTGATATGATTCTTGTGTCACAATTGTCCAATTTTATTTTCTTACATCCTTTTTATAGTATTATTCCTCTTCAATAAAGCATACATCATGAACACTTTTTTTTTTTGTTATTGGATTATAATGTTCATAACATTCTACATTCCCACTATCGCGAACGAAAATATACTTCTCACCCATATCATCCTTTCTTTTTAATGTTTTTAGGAATACTAGAATATGAAATGTATCTAAACACTTTAAGATGAGTAAAACATGGTTTTTTTTCAACTCCAATATTCTTCACGATCCATCCACCTCACATATTTTGTAGGACAAAAGTTAAATAAGTAAACTAATATATGTACAACTTTGTTTAGGATATATTTTTGAAGTCCCTTGGCTTTAACCACACTCCTCACCATTGTAGTGTTTTTTTCTACTATTCAATATTTTTAAGGAGTGTATCTTGTCGTTAACTGCCCCTTTATTTAATTCTCCTAGAAATTTCTTAAAATTCACAAGAAGTAAATTATCTCTCTCTCTATATATAAATTTCATATTTAGAAATAAACCATTATATTTATTTTGGATAGCCTTAAACTAATTTTAAAAGGTGAAATGGCTATGTTTTTTTTTGTTGTAAATATCTAATCTTTGCACTTCATTTCAAAAACTGATTTTTAGATAAGACATATAGGCTTCAACTTAGCCACTGACCCACTAAAAATCAACCATACATGTAATGGAAACACCAACATGTTTAATGAAATTAAGATGCTAATTCATAAATACTAGGGTGACAAAAAAACTATAACTAAATTCATGTAACCTTTGGAACTGGATCTGAAAACAAAAACCATCAAACATAAAATCTATACAATTGTTTCCCCCTATCAAAATAATAAAAAGCTACATGAGGTAATCTTTAAAGGATCTACACAAATAGCCAACACAAATCATTGAGAGGAGTCTGTGTTCACTACCACTGGTATCACATGAGAAGGCATAACTTGACACCTGAAGATGCAACACAAGCATTTCCACAACAACAAAAGATGCAACATCGTGCAACGTGATTTTATCTGTGTGAAAAAACAAAAGAGAAACAACCAAAACCAAGAGATAATTCCACAGTATGCTATGATTGAGATAACATCAAATAAATGAAATAATCTATGTTAGTAACCACATAAACCAAGAGCTCAAAATATTGAACTTCCAAGTTACCTGGAACCACCATGAAGGTCTTTTTCTAATGACATCAAATAAGGAGTATGCACATTTTTCAATGGAGGATCAGTTAAATCTCCAAAATTAGAGTCATTAACGAAGAAGCTTTCCATCCACTGCATCCAGGAATGACCATTATCCAAACAAAACCTCATATTAAGAACCATATATTTGATATCTTCTAAGGAGGAAAACACATTTTTAGTTTCTACTTTCTTGTCCTTGAAAATGAAATGGAACATGGTTGGAATTTGTTTTTTTAAGGCCAAAAAACTCATAAAATGTAGCCTCCTTCTTATATATGTTCTAGGAGTTTGCAATTGTTTCGCTTCCTCCCCAACTAGTTTTGAATCAGAAAAATAATGATGGTCCCCTACCTCTTCATTTAACAGAATTAAAATCTCCTTCCTCGCCTTCAAAGAAACATCATCAAAGGATGAAGTTGTTGAATTGTATGCAAAATGGAGAACTCGTTTATGTCCTATGCAACCTCCACCCCTTCTCTAACTGCTCAATGTTTGTCTATGAGGCATGCACAAAAATACAAATGAACATTTAGGATGATGATAAGACACACCTCTATCGATAAAGTTGGATGATGAATGGAAAGGGATACCTTGAAAATGAGACCATTCTTTTTCCATCACCAAAATACCACTCCAAAGGCCTGAAACTCATGAGATGTTCGAATCTTCTACTGTATAGAGTGATACCCATGCAGAAATAGTATTGGAACTCTTGAAGACTTAAAGAACACTCAATTGACTTAAAATGAGGTTTTGACCTCTGAAACAACTGACTAAATTGGGCTAAACTGACAACAAAGGCCACAGGGAGTTGATGCTATAAATTACTACTCAAAACTGCATATATGAACCACACCAGACCCAAAGACAAAATCCCTTATCCCCAAATTAGCTCTAAGGGCCACCACGGAAAAAAATACAACCCCAAAAACACCTCGAACATAAGGCATTTTAGTGATTGAATGAGAAAGTTGAATACATATAGAAACATATATAAGATTATCATAGGCCTAAACATAGACTTAAAACACATGACCTTGAAACATCGTATATGATTTGAAGAACCAAAATTACCAGAGTGAGCTCAAACCATGCCAAGAGGGACTCACCAAGAACACAAAATTTTATTTGAATTTGGAAGACCACCAACTAAGTATCCAACACTTGAAACACCACCAACAAACAAATTCCTTCATGAAAGTTGTAAGTCCAAAATTACCCGCACTCTAGAGAAGGAGTAATTCCCACCCAAGAGACCACCAAGCACAAATCTCCACCTTGAACTCTCAGAGATCTTAAATCACTTATCGTTTAACCTAATTAACACCCACTAACGAGCAATAATAAGCCTCGAATGGAGGTAGAGGGATGATCCTCACCTCCACCGCCATCAATTACAAATCCACAACCTTCCATCACCTTACAACCTCCTTTAAAATCCCACAATGACACACACACTAATGTACTATCATTAACTGTGGCCTTCCATGAGCACTTGAAGATGAAGCAAGTCTTCGTTTCATTATATTTCCAAATCCACCAGAGAAACTGTATTCACACCCCAACTCACAATTCACACCCCAACTCATTATGATTTATATATTAGGAAAAATATTCATTTCCTTCAACTAGAATTATTAATAAAGAGAAGGAAATAATTATGTGTACCTATATACATTGTTTTCATTAAATTGCAATATATCTATATAGATGCCTCATTCCTACATAATATTAAGAGATGCCTTGTTCCTCTGTAATATTCTTACTAGAAAATAATATGTATTTTGTTTTCCAGGAATATAGTCTAAACATCACAAATATCTAACAATTTCATATAACAAATCCATTCACCATTTATGTCTTGTAACGTAAATCCAAGCAATGAGATGTTACATTTTATAATCTCATATGTCAAAGACAATACTTCTCATTATAAACAAATTTCCGTATATAAGGAATTCCATTAGCAAGTGTTAACGAAAATACCAAAGTAGTTCCTTGCTCATCCATAATATTACTACTATAAAATAATATGTATATATATGCTGTTTTCCATGAATATAGGTTTTACATTACTCATTTCTCGACTTCTTCGTGGGAAATCCATTCAGCATCAGTTTCTTGCACAATAAATTTAAGCTACGAAAACTTACATATCGCAAAGATCATGTGCCAAAACCAAAACTCATACTTAAGAAATTCCAACGAGAAATGCTAAGGAAAACACCCATTATTCATTATTAATAGTTTATCCAATATAACATACTTGTTAGTTTTGAAGAACAATTCAATGCTATTTTTTAACTAATTACCCAACATTAAGGAAATTGTTTTAAACTAAATGTATAATAAACATTAAAGATAAAAAACAATTCAAATATCGGTTTGTCATAAATGAGATAGTATGACCTTTACCTATTTGAGCATATTTTGTAGCATATTAGCATCGCTTCCAAGTTTTAATTAAGCTTGAGAATTTATCCTCTTCATAAAAAAACAAGCCCTCATTGTTTATGTCATATGTCAAATCCTTTTAGCGTACACTAACATAAATAAATAATACACATATTTTTTTACCATGAAAACATTGAATATATGATTTAACAATTTTTTTATTATTTCCATAAGCAATATGACCACTTCGTCCTATTTGTTTCAACATCCTCTTTGTTTCCAAAACCTCCCATTCCTTACCCTTTATTTTATGTATATTATCCCTTACGGGAGTTCTCTTTTCCTATTAAACCATTAATGCTAATTTGGGGTCAAAATGCATATTTTAAAGAGTAAAAATTACAAAGTTATTCATATATGGCTGGTATTTGAAATGGCTCCATAATATTTTGAATGGAAAGTAATATTGAGTTCCTCAATTCCTTAATCACAATGATGTTTTAACCAAATCACCTACTTAGTTGCCATAATATTTTCTCAACTATCTTCCACCTTGTTATCATTTTTTCATGAAAACATAGTATAATTTTATGGTCCCCGTTACATTGCCGAAAAAATATGTATATACATTTACTCTGTATAAATGATTAAAATCTATCTTTAGAATTTGAAATTTGACCATAGTTATCAGGTTCATGTTTTAAAATGCATTTTGAATTATATATCAGGTTTCTTTTGTCAATAAAATTTTCAAAGATTTTCCATAAATATAAAAAATTACTATTAAATTTTTTTCGTTGTTGGGAAGAGAGGTGCATTCTACAATTTAGTAATTTAATATGACCCCAATATGCAGCCATATGAGTCGTCAAAAGTTAATAAAAATAATTATCACTAGTGTCCACTTAAATTTTATATAACTTAAATAATAAAAATAATTTTCTCGCTAATGTCCACTTAAATTATATATAACTTTTTAATCTTAATAATGGACTACCATTAATTATTAAAATATAACCATGTATTTGAATGGATAGTAAATTATTTCATTTTTTTAATAGTTATTTTATCATATAAATGATTTTGAATGGATTATAAATTTACTTTTAACAAAAAAATTACCATATTAAAATTCCAAATTAAGTAAAATCTTAAACATTATTACTCCTTACTAAAGCCAATGCCATTTCTTAAATCAAAGGAAAGGGAATAATTCAGCACAAAATTGAATATCTTGATCCAAAATATTTTAATATTCCTTTGAACTAAACATTTGTAAATTGAATCTTGAAAAAGAAAATCCATATCCTAGGGATATATTAAAATGTTTAAGGAAATTAGTATTTCCACATCAATGTTGTAATATTTGGAAATATTAATTTGATAGAATTTTATTGAGCCACAACCCAATATTGGGGTAGGTCTAAACCGTAGACATTTAACATATAATGTTTCACATTTAACATCCACCATTTTTAATGTAATGTTGGCCTTATTTAAAAATCAATCTAAATATTATTATGTATAATCACAATATTAATTTAAAATATAAAGAGGTTTACAAACACTCTAAAAAAGTATGGTAAATAAATAAAATTATAAATAAACTAGAGGTATGGTAAATAAATAAAACATATTTTATACTTACTCAGGTATGGTAAATAAATAAAAATATAAATAAACTAGAGGTAAGGTAAATAATTAAACCTCAGGGGAAGCCTATGGGCCAAAAACCATATTTATAAAAGAGTCATGGTAAATAAATAAATATAAAAGAGGTATAAAGAGGTATGGTAAATATGTAAAAATATATCAAATAGCATTATAAACTAGCATCTAATTATATACCAAGTCTATGAGCCAAATACCATGGTAAATAAAAGAGGTATGGTAAATAAATAAAAATATAAATAAATCAAAAGTATGGTAAATAAATAAAACCTCTTTTTATGTTTACTCCATAATCCTCTATATTGATGGAACATTCTGAAAATAAAAGAGGTTTATTTAGGAAACCTATGAGCCAAAATATTATTAATACCATCAAGAAATTATTACCCCTAATATTAATATTATTATGTTATTAAATATAATATTCATATTATATTATAACTTAATTCTTTGGATTTATATACAATATTATTTTTTAACTATAATATATATTAATATATCATGCTATATATTAACTCTAGATATATATGACAGGGAAGAACACAGACATAGAGTGATAGAGGTGGAGAGATAGGGAGAGTGACAAGGGAGAGACGAAGATAAATAGAAGGATAGGGAAAGGAGGAATGAAGAGAGAGAGAGAGGGAGATGAGTGAGAGAGGTGAAGAAGGGTAAGAGAGGGACAAGGAGACAAAAAGATGGAGGGGGAGAGAGAAGGAGAGAGGGAGGGAGATAGTGATAGGATTGGAGAGAAGAGAGAGAGAGATCAGGAGAGAGAGAGAGGGAGGTAGGAGAGAAAGGACTTGAGAGAGACGAGGAGAGAGGGGCGTAGAGAGATGGAGCTGGAGGGGTATAGAGGGAGTGAGAAGAAAGGTAGAGAGAGTGAGAAGTGTAGAGAGAGAGGTAGTGACAAGGGAGAGACGAAGAGAGAGTATGTATGTTTAGGGGTGAGATAAAGATACAAAAAATTAGATATGTAGAGAAGGGGGGAGAGAACGAGAGAGAAGGGAAAAGGGGGTTATAGTAACATAGTCGGGGAGAGAGAGACAGAGAGAGAGAGGATTGGAAGGATAAGAGAGAGAGAGAGATAAAGAGGATTAGAGAGAAAAGACAACGAGAAAGAGAGCGATGGGGGAAGAGAGAGGCAGGTAGAAGAGAAAGGGAGAGAGATGATTGGATGTAAAAGAGATAGAGAGAGAGGGAGTGATGGGGGAAGAGAGAGAGAGGTAGGATAGAAAAGGAGAGAGAGGAAAGACAAGAGAGTGGAGGGAGAGGGAGGGATAGAGGACGAGAGAGGGATGGAAGAAGAAATACAGAGAGTGGGAAATGGAGAGAGAGAGGGTGTGACAAGGTAGAGATGGAGAGAGAGTTTGTATGTTTTTGGGTGAGATAAAGAGCCAAAGAAGGAGAGATGGAGAGAAGGGGGAAGAGAAGGAGAGGGAAGGACAAAGGGAGAGATATAGTAACAGAGTTGGAGAGTGAATAGAGATAGAGATAGAGATATATATGTGTGTGTGTGTGGGAGAGAGAAAGGGAGAGAGAGGAAGGAACATAGAGGATGTGAGAGAGTGGAGAGAGGGAGGGAAAGAGAGATGAGGTTTGAGGGGGAGATACAGGGAGGTAAGAAGAAAAAAAGATACAGAGAAAGGTGGAGAGAGAGAGAGAGGGAGTGATAACGAACATGGAGAGAGAGTGAGAGAGGACAAAATGAGGAAAGAGAGATAGAAGTGAGGGAGAGTAAGAGAAGGGGAAGAGAGGGAGAGAGACACAGAGAGAGAGAGGAGGATGAATGGATAGATAGATAGATTGGAGAAAGAGAGTATTTTTGGGCGGTGATATAGAGAGACAGAGGGAGATAGATTTTTTGATGGAAGGTGAAGAGAGGGAAGAAGAAAGAGATGCCAAAAGAGAGGGAGGGACATAGTGATTGATAGATATGGAGTGAGAGACCATGTATCTTTGGGGGTGTTGTGATAGAGAGACAAGGAAGGAGAGATGGAGGGATATATACATATATATGGAGATGGTAGAGAGGTAATAATATTTATTGCACTAGATGCATTGATTTCAATGTAGATGGCGATTTTTAATCTTATTTGATTGTTTGCACTAGATGCATTGATTTTAGCGTAGATGTTGATTTCTAATGATATTTGATTGTTTGCACTAGATGCATTGATTTCAATGTAGATGATTTATAATCCTATTTGATTGCTTGCACTAAATGCATTGATTTCATTGTAGATGGTGATTTATAATCCTATTTGATTGCTTGTACTAGATGCATTTATTTCAATGTAGGTGTTGATTTCTAATCTTACTTGATTTCTTGGACTAGATGCACTGATTTCAATGTAGATGATGATTTCTAATTATATTTGATTGCTTGGACTAGATAAAGTTATTTCAACGTAGATGAATTCTAATCCTATTTGATTTCTTGCACTAAACGCATTGATTTTAGTGTACAATGGTCATTGTAATCCTATTTTATTGCTTGCACGAAGTGCATTGATTTCAATGTAGATGTTAGTTTCCAATCCTATTTTTTTACTTGCACTAGATGAATTGATCTCAATGTAGATGTTGATTTCTAATCATATTTGATTACTTGCATTAGATGCATTGTTTTTAGTGTAGAAGTTGTTTCTTAATATTATTTGATTGCTTGCATTAGATGCATTGATTTAAGTGTAGATGTTGATCTCTAATTTGATGTAATTGTATGTACGTTGGTACATTAATTTTAAAGTGATTGGATTAACAATGTGAATTGATTTAAGTATAAGCATAAAAAATTATTGGCAATAAACATTGATTTTTGTGTTATAGTAATTCAACCTATTAATATTGGAGAGCAAGAGACACAAGGTATGATTTTTACTACAACAACTCGAGCTAAAGACTTAAATGGTTTAGGATTTCAACTGTCATTTCATATAATTGATATGAAAAGATGACAAAAATAACAAGGGTGACAATAAGAATAGTAGAAATAATAGTTTACGATTTCAACTGTCCTTTTCATAATATTGATATGAAAATAAGAATAGTAGAAGAAAATAGTTTGAGATTGATCACAATGAAGACCATTTGTAATTGGCTACATTCTTAATATTCACATTTTCTATCATTTAACATTATTACATTGTCACTCAGCATTCAAATTTTTTATTCACCATTTTTCGTCATTAAAGTTATCAACAATATTTATCATCTCAACAAACTGAGGTAACTAATCAAATTTAAAACTAAAATGAACAGATTAACCTTTAACATATTTACAATTATTATATTAATATTAGATGTATTTAAATATTATTGATAAAAGAAGTCATATATTCCATAGATTTTCCTTGGCCCCGTAGGACTGAAACCAACCTATATCCTTCCTAACTCTCAATCTATCAAGCACCAACCTAGATCCCTTTTAACTCCGAATCTATCAGGCACGGAGAAGGATCAAATCTCTCGAAGTTCAAACATTTCCTTAAGTTTTTCACTAAAAAAAAGGCTTACACCAAAAGAGATTTCATCTCTCTCAGTGCTTTATAAATCAAGAGTTAAAATGGATCTAGATTGGTTCTATTTCAACTACTTTCTTCAAAATTGCATCCATACAACTTAAACTTAGTCAACCAAGTCTAAATATCCATTTTCCACTATCCCGTAATCCTAGTCATAAAGACATTCCAAAAAACATACTTCGAATCCTACTTCTCCTTAAACTGAAAAATTGTAATTGCAGGCTATGTAAGGTTGATAAGGGTTTGATGTTACCGCTATTCGTAGCCATGAATTCATTACGTTTCAGATATGCACCATCTTAAACTCATTTAGTTCTCGGAATTACAAATTGTACCTCTAATGAATCTCGCGGTAAAATGAGTAATGAAACATTTTCATATTTCAATCTTGTTGTTTGTAAGATGTTTTCTCTAATACCAATTGAAAGTTAATCTCCAATACCAATCGAAAGCCAATCAAATTAATTTACAGCAGATATTTCGTCGTTGTAAAATATAGTAAAGTAAATAGATGATTCTAACCGGGACATTCAATTAAGAAAGAATTAAAAACGGACTACAGGTGTACTAATTAATGATATGATTTTGAAGAAATCGTATTCTTGAAGTATTATATTTATAAACAATTTATAAATATTAATAGAGATTACCTTAATAATACGAAGATGGAAATTAGATTCTTGATTGCTTCTCAAGAGCCTTATTTGAAAGACATAAATTGATTTCTTATGTGAATCAAAATTACTATAAATATCGTTTTTGAAGGTGAAGAGAAACACAATAATATATATTTACTTGTCATTATTTCATAAGTTTTTTTTTTATTAGTCATTTTCCCTATAAAACAATAATACAAGCGTAATGTGCATAATTGGCTTTTCCCATATACTGTTCAAAAACAGTTAACATTTCAATGTACTAAAATCCCATTAGCATGGACAACAAGTATATATGAATTACTCACTGAAATCCCATTAGACCTATAAAAAAAATAATAGAAATGTAATGTGCATAATTCTTTTTTTACCATATACTGTTCAAAAATTAATTAACATTTCCATGTACTAAAATCCAGCAAGTATATATGAATTACTTACTAAAATCCCATTCGCATGCAGAGCAAGTATATATGAATTACTTACTTAATGAACGTATACCTTAGTAATGAGCATTGGAGATCAGATACTCTGATTGTGGTGAGTTCAAGATAGCAACAATTCCAATCTTAATCAACACCTCTTATCCATCCTCTTCATATTTAGATTGAACATAGTATTTTCTAATGGATTTGTCATACCTCCAAAACAAAAGTAAGAAAATATTCATGTATTACTAAAATAAAATAAGAAAACAAACATTTAATATAATTTTTTATGATGTGAATATCTATAGGAGTATTTTTTTTTTATGTCAATCCTCCTGGACAACATTTATTGTTTAAAACTATTACGTGACAGGGTTGGTATACATTTGTTTCAATTGAATGATGGTAAGGTACTGTGACAGTACTTCTCTATTTATTTTTAATACATTCTCACCTAGAGCGTGATAGAAAAGCCTCCGCCTCGAACTTAACCCAATTAATATCTGGCTATTAACTTTGTTGCGATGTCGATTTAAACGACATTGCAAAGGTGTCAGCTTACCTTGGGATCCTTTGGTGCATCGACGATGGAAATCCAAACCATACCATCACATGGTTGGTATCGCTCCAAGTAACTTTTTAGTCTTGCTTGCCAAGGTTTGGGGCTCATTCATTACCTTTGGCTCTGGCTCTTTGTTTGGGTTCCTCTGCTCTGGTTGGATGCTGCCGAATCGTAGACTAGAGGTATTTCTCTTACCGCATGTTACATAGCTATTCTAGTGCTTCCCTCTTCATGTAGTTTGGTCAATTCTATTTACAGCCAGGTGAAATTATTTACTAAGATTTCTTCCTAGCTCTGTTATTTCTTGAGTTCTCTTACTTTCTTATGGGCGAATGTCAGCATATCAACCTGATATTATTGTTTGCAGGTTGTGTATCAATGTGAACATGGAGTGTTATCAGTTGTGAAGGTGAGACAACTCCCCTTCCAGACATGGCGCACGAGTTTCTTCCGGGTATGTCTATATTTTTGTCCACCTATGTTATATGGATTGTGGAGGAAATGGAAGCACTTGTTCTAAGCGATATCATACTTTGTCTTTCTCTTACCAGGTTGGTTTGCCAGACTCTGCCCTGGAAGGGTTTTGTTTTCTTTTTCTCTTTTTCCTAGAGGGCTTCACTCCACAGTATCTACTACCCAGTAAAGGGATTTTATACTGCATGTACTCTGTGAGAATATAAATCATTTTAAGTTCAGTTTTTGTATTTAAGTTTTGGGCCACTTAATTGCCAATTCAGAGGTCCTTGTAAGATTTTTGGTGTCGACAACGCCTCAACTTGAAGTTGTATAATTTTGTAGATTTCTCTCTTCACATGTATATGTATGTATATAAGGCATTCACCTCTTATATTTAAGTTATGGTCTGCTGCTCTTTTCACTATTTTGATATGCGTACATGGATTTTATTTTCTTTGTGGAATAATGCTCAGCTTATTCGATTTTTGTTGAAAGGGTTGGTTCTACTCTAGATGGAATGATGGTCCTGTTTTTTGTTATATTCTTGCATGCATTTCAGTCTTGGGAATATTCTGGGTTTTGTCCTTGAGTTAGAGAGATAATTTCTAATATCATTTCCAGTATTATTACTAATCCAAATTATATATGCGAGCACAATGACAACTGTTGCACTTTGATAAGAGGGTTTTGTTTTATTTCTTTATTTAAAAAAAAAATCCTTTTTCTTCTGTGACTTATTCTCTGATGGAGGCCTTGTCAGCAGCTAACCCATTAAGGTGCGCAGAAGTCCTGTATTTTCACTGTTGTTGATGCTTGTTTTTCACTTTCAGTTCTAACTTTGTTGGCTAGCTTCACTAGAATTACATGACTAGTTCTGGCACATAATCGACGTCTTGTTTATTTGAATTTCCAGTTAGCCTCAGTCTTATTTTTAATAGTTTTCTCCTTAATTCTTTTATTAAAAAGGAAGGTTCCATTCTTTCCTTTACATTCAACTATTCAAAAGAATATTAATTTTAATGCTTACTTTCCTCACAGTATTTTCCGAAAATATTTAGAAACATCTTCCAGTTTCCTTAAAGGCTCTAAGATATGCATGTAAGTATAAGTCTTATTCCTAGAATTACCTCGAGTTTCCCTACAACGTGGATCTTTCAGGACTCACATAGGGTTTCCACCTAGTCTACACAGACACGGGTGTCTCAACAAGTGTATCAGGTCACCTATAGTCTGTTTATAAAAAAATTGTTTCCCCCAGCTAAAGGTTATTTATTTTGTCCAGTACCCATAGCAACTTTTCAGTAATAACGCTCTTCTGCAATTGAGTTACCTACTTGATAACCTCTAACAGAACTAAACCAAATATTATTGAATGGAGCTCCTTCTCCATAATTTTCCAGTAAAGCAAACACAATAACTTTTAATACAGATTTTTTGTCATAAGTCCTACTTACCTGTATTCCTATGTGTTTAGTTTTTTCTTTCTCTTCTTTCAGAGCTTCATCGCCCTTGTTTCTCTGCTTGTCTTCCTCCTGTTCATGAGATTTGTCTACACGACCAAATCTCCCCCCAAGCTTGTTTGCCAGACCACAGTCTTCAACAAACCTTTTGCACCTTGTGCCAATGCTATCTGGTCCTCACCAGACATAGCATAGTTTCCCTTTCCCATCTGTCCCAATAACATGGTGTTTTTCCTCTCCCCCACCCTCTTTTCCTTGGGGTGGTTCCAGTTGGGGGAGGAAGTTAGGGTTTTCCTTTCACTGGCAACTTCCTTTTTAAAACTTCCCAATGAGAATTTACAATATCTGATATTACTCAATTAATTTCTAAATTCAGAGTTAACAATATTATTAACCAAAACAAAAAACAATAACATTGTCCAGTATATTTACCTACAGTGATAATAAAATATTCACAGTTTTTCTGAGGACATTGCTCCTGCCAACACATCGATAACTCAACTTATTTAATTGATTTCTTGCAAATAAACTTTCATTATAAAACATGACAGGTTTAGGGTGTTTTATACTCCACTGAAATGTTTCTACATTACTGAAATACAAGAAATGAGACCAAGGCAAGCTAAAGACTTATATTATATTGAATTCGTATTCACAAAGGGTGTAATAATCCTCACATAACTTCTGATATATTGAAATCATGTTCACAAAGGGTGTAATAATCTTCACATAATTGATAATTGTATTTATCTTCTAGTTTAATAACTATAAAGGAAATTAAAATATTTCACAATAACCAATCATTTTAATCACATATTTTATCCTAAAGACTTATATTATATTGAAATTGTCATATCTCCTTATAATTACATGCGCTAAAATAATATAAAGATTCAACAGTATTTTTTTTTATATATAAACATTACTAAAATATTATTTCATCTTCAATCGTCCGACTGTTTCCCATTCCTCTGGCTATTCATGGTTTTCCAGCAGTAGTTAATGTATTCGCAAGATATTTAAGGCCCGAAACCGCTAGAGCCATCGCTCATAACTCTCCTCTCCTTGGGTGTCTCGACACCTGCTACTATATCTGTACAATAGACGGTTTTGTTTACACCTGGCTATTCCATTTAATTCTAAGCCTGTTGCGTGGTACAAAGATTTGATGTTTGGTTTTATGATGCTGGATTTTTTTTCTGCTCTACCCCTACGTTGCGTGAGCAGGCCTCCCATGCTACTTTTCGTCACATAGAGTTTGCTGCCACATCGATGGCAGAGAGGCAGGTTGTTGATCCAACGACGCAGCTCTTCTGAGGTTAGTTTATCCATTACCTGGTTATTGGTTACGTTCTCATTTTCACATTTGTGGGTGTTGGTTTCGCCTCTCATTCCTGTTCCTTCGCAGAGTTACTCTACCTATTACCAGGCCTTGAGAGGAGTCTTGGAAGCCTTCCAGATGTGGAAGAAAGGCATCCATAATGCAGCTAATCCCCAGGTAAGAAATTTTGCTACGAGATTAATACTCTTACTCCTCACATTTGATTTTTGATGCTCTACAGTTTCTCCTGAATGTCAAATGCTAATTGTTTGTTCTCTGGTTGCAGGGTTTTCTTCTGGAGTTAGGTATCCTCAAGCTGGGCCATGAAGAAAACAACTAGCCAACTTCCATTGCTCTAGATCTCCGGGTAAGAGGTTGTCGTGGTTAACTTCCACCATTGGGTTTTAGATTTGTCAACTATTACGACTTCTAAATTAGTCGATTTCTGTCGTTTATCTCTTTGGCACAGAGTCGAGAGCTGTAGGGTTCGAGTCCTATACTCGTGCTCAAGTAGAGGGTTTTTGGGGGGTCCAGCTAGCCCTGAGGCTGAAACAACGATTATTCTGTTAATTTATGTAATAACTCTTTTGAAGCAACAATTTGGGTTTACTCCATGGACATCTGGTTGGTTATCGTGAACTGTAGTTATACAAGAGCTCGCCTCAAGGAAACTTGAATGAAGCCCCATGTAATTTATTGATTAAGGCTTATTCGTCCTATTTTGGTATACATGGCATGACACTTTGAGCTCTTATTGCACTATTACGGATTATTATTCCTCTATATATTTTATTGGATAATATAATGCAATGGTTCGATGTCTACTACATGTCAGAATGTGTAAATATGGCGCCTATCAGCCTGGCACAGTTTTTGTTTCATTTTTTTGTCATATGTTTCTCCTCTTATTGGCAGCACAAGTACAGTTCAACGCCATCAATTTTCTATGATGTCTCGGCACTATCTCAATCTGCACATATTCTTTTCCTTGTCGTTGCTCATGTAAATTTGAATGCCTAACTTTGCATGAAATTTTATTTTAAGTACTCGGTTGTTCCTAAGAACGGTTTCTTGTGCAATTTGGAAGGGTTACTGGTTATTGTTCCTTCTTAATAGGTTATTTACTTGCATAGTTCCATGCAACCTCCTATCCCACATCCTGTGGCTACCCTCAGTTGTCTTCCAAGGAGGACAAATTCCACGCAACCCTTGTCATGATTTTCGTTTTTCTATATGGATTCCATTTGACTATTATATCAATAAAACATTCCTACATGAAAATTGTACCATCGAAATATTTGTAATAGTTTACTTGTATGTGGATAACTTGTGTGACTAGCATTACACACCAGGCCTAATCTCTATTAATGCCTCGGCGACCAGCTATAGACCCGGTTCTTCCAGCTTTGACCCTCAACATTTTCCACTTTAATCAAGAGTTAGACCCCTTATATGTATTTATTACCGGTTCCAAGTCTGAAATTGTGTTTGAAATTGTCAACTTATATCTATTCGGGTAAGGTTTGATTCACAATCAATATGGATGTTATGTTGTATAAATATATAGGTATATATTCACATTTCCTAAAGTTTTACTTACCCGCACTAGGGTGGTGGGTGTTCTAGAACCGTTCAGAAGCCTACGACTCCTCTACAGTTAATATCCCCCTTTGCATGCCCTTAGAGGAATGCCATAATCCTGTTCTTTTTTATTTTTAGGAGCCAAGTTGACCCTAATCAGGTTTATGCTGTATTAACGTCCAACCCTATACTTGAGGGTTTCAACTATGTTTATTTTTATTTTTTTTCTTTTATGATTCCATAAAGAAAATAGAAAATAATCACACACAATAGTGAGTATTCCTTTCCATAGATAAATAAGAAAATAATCACACACAGCCGTGATTATCCTTTCCGTAGATAAAGCAGAAAATAACCACACACAACATTGAGTATTCTAGTACCTTTTTCTTCCTCTGATGTCAATCTTGCACTTCTCAACTAAATTGTTCATCTTGCTTCTCTGAACCACTGTAATCTCGAAACCCAGCAATTGGCCTTTATTTTGATTTTTGTTTCTGTTTTGCCACCCTACCATGAGATTCATCTTTTGGGACCAGAATCTCCCCCCTTGCACTCTTTCAGGACTACGGTCCTCAGCAAGATAATCACACCAAGTGCTTGGCTATTTCGTCATCACCAGACTTAGCCTTTTCTTTTCTTTTATTTTTTCCTCTATCTATCCTTAGAGCACATATTTTTGCCTCCTCCCCTTCCTTTTATCTGTAAACCTTCCAGTTAGGGGAGGTAGTTAGGGTAATAGTTACCCCCAACCTCTTTTCCCAACTTCCCCTTTTCAAAAAGTTGCCAACACGTAAATGAAACATTTCTTTTTTATTTAAAAGAACAATAATAAAAAATATATATTAAGTTCCAAAGAACAATAGTGTCATGTGCAGTTTATCTTTTATCATAGTAAAAACCAAATATTTACAATTTCTCAGGGCATTACATCTCCTCCTCCTGAAATTGGACATCCTCCCGATGTCTGTTGACCAAGAACAACTCCGGATAAGCTTTCCTCATGAGCTCCTCATCTTCCCAAGTGGCCTCATCAGGACCAAAGGGCTGCCATTGCACTTTAACTTAGGTAATAGCTCATTTCCGCAGCTATACTTCTCTCCGGTTGAGGATTCTCAACGGCTTGACCAAGACTTCTCCTTCTGGTTCTACTTGCACATGCAATATTCTAGATCAGTTTCTTTTAAAGAAAACTTTTAGGCTGGTCTACTCGAAATAATGCTTACCTGTATATCTTGCCATTGAATCACATGTTTAAGATCATAAATGTATTATTTTAACATAGATACATGGAAGACATTGTGAACTTGAATGTGACTTGGTAGGGCGAGCTGGTAAGCCACCGGCCCAATTCTTGCCAAGACTTGGAATGGTCCACAATATCGGTGTGCCAACTTGGCACACCCACTCCATTGTAGTGTACTCTTTCTGGCTTGGATCCTTACATACACATGGTCACCAGCTTGGTATTCATTGAACCTCCTTTTTCAGTCAGCAAAGCTCTTCTACCTATCTTGAGCAACTTTTAAATTAGAGCGTACCCTTTTCACCATATCCTCCATTTCCTTAAGCATTTCTGGCCCTAACGTTAATTTGTGTTCAGGTCCACCCCAACTTGTGGGTGTGCGGAATTTCCGCCCATACAACACCTCAAAGGGGCTCATTTGTAATGAGGTATGATAGCCATTATTATATGCAAACTCCACCAAGTGCAAATACTCTTCCCACTACATTGGCTGTTGCATCACGTATGCCCTTAACATGTCTTCCACCATTTGATTTACCCATTCCATCTGTCCATCGGTCTGGGGATGATACATTTTATTGAAATTCAGCTGGGTCCCTAATTCTATAAATAGTGTCTTCCAAAAGGGCGATGTGAATTTCACATCTCGATCTAAAATTATTGTCTTCGAGAGTCCATGAAATTTAAACACATTCTGCATGAAAATATGGGCAATCTGTACAGCTCTGTAGGTGGATTGCACATGTATAAAATGTGCTGCTTTACTCAACTTGTCTACTACCACCATAATAGAGTCATTATTCTTCTTTGTCTTAGGCAACCCTGTTATCAAATCCATAGAAATGGTTTCCCACTTCCATTCCGAAATGGGTAGTGGTTGTAATAACCCTGCTGGATGTTGATGCTCTACTTTTATTTGTTGGCATTCCAAGCACGGTGCCAAATACTCAGCCACATTCTTCTTTATTCCCAGCCAGTAGTACTATTTTCAAAGAGTAGTAATCATTTTCTAATATCTTGGGTGCCCCGCATAGTGACTGATATGAAATTTGTCCAGAATCAGATTTTTAACGCTGTTTTGATTCAGTACATATAGCCTTTTTTTGTTGTACATCATTCCAGCATCATATATCTCATATCCTTGTTGATTCTTCTCACTGGTAGACTGTTGTGCTTGCTGTTTTATTTGTTGGTATTCAGCATCTTGCTCTGCTGCCTTTTTATCATTTCCTCGAAGGGACTTTTCCATTCGCTGAAGGAAATTTCATACAAACATTGTACTTTTCGACTTAAGGCATCGGCCACCCGATTTTATTTCCCCTTCAGATGTTTGATTTCAAAGTCAAAACTGCTTAAGAAATCTACCCACCATTCTTGTCTTGCATTTAAAGTGGGCTGGCTGAAATAATTAGTCAGATTGTGGTGGTCGGTTAGTAAAAAAAATTTCTTTCCCATAAGATAATGTCACCACATCTTCAATGCGTGTATGAGGGCTACCAACTCTAAGTCATAAGCACAATACTTTTGCTCATGCTCTTTTAGTTTCCTTGACTCATAAGAAATTACTTTCCCTTCTTGCATCAACACACCTCTCACTCCCTCCTTGCTTGCGTCAGTGCACACCACATAGTCCTTGTTAGGATCAGCTATACTCAAAATGGGTGTTGTGGTGAGCAGATGCTTAAGTTGCTCAATGATTTTTTGACATTCTAGGGCCCATTTAAATGTTCTTCCTTTTTTTTTGTAGGGAGGTGATAGGATACGCTACTCTCGAGAAGCCTTCTACAAAGCGTTTGTAGTAACTAGGTAACCCCATAAAACACCTGATGTTTGCTACATCTTTCGGTATGGGCCACTCCATTATAGTCTTTATCTTTTCAGGGTCCACTGCGATTCCTTCCTTAATGATTATCTGGCCCAAATGCTATATTTATTCCTTGAATAAGTCACACTTGCTAAACTTACCATATAACTGGTGTTCTCAGAGGGTTTGCAGCACCAATCTGAGGTGCTCCTTATGCACTTCCATAGTGCGAGAGTATATCAATATATCATCGATAAATATCAGCACAAATCTGTCCAAATAACAATGAAATATGTTGTTTATCAGGCACATGAAAGTTGCAGGGGTGTTAGTTAACCCAAAGGGTAGAACCACAAACTCATAATGCCCATACCTTGTTCTAAAAGCTATTTTAGCTATGTCTTCCTCTTTAATCCTGATCTGGTGGTAACTTGATCGCAAATCGATCTTGGAGAATAATGTAGCACCCTTCACTTGATCGTAGAGTTCATCAATCTGAGGTAGAGGATACTTTTTTTTTATTGTCAGCCTTTTCAGCTGACGATAATCTATACACATGTGAAGGGTCCCATATTTTTTCTTAGCGAATAACACTAGGGCTCCCCATGGAGACATGCTGGGGAAAATGTAATTTTTATCTAACAGTTCCTGTAGTTGCTTTTTTAATTCTGTCAACTCAGGTACACTCATTCTATAGGGAACACTTGATATCAATGCTACCCCGGGTACCAATTCAATGGTAAAGTCTATATCCCTCTTAGGTGGCAATCCGAGAATCTCTTCCGGGAACACATCCATAAATTCTTGTATCACAGGGACGTTATCCAATGTGGCTGTTTTGTCCTTCGAGTCTGCATATCCCACTTGGATGGAATAAATTTGGCACCCCTTCCTGATGCATTTCGCTAATTGAGATGTCGTTATTGGCCATACCTGCACTAGCTACTTAATTCCTTGCATCTCCTACCTAGCTCCAAATTCATCCCTATAATAAGTAGTCTTTGTTTTTTTGTTAACCAATGACCACTGCTTTTCTAACCAGTCCATACCGATCATAACATCATATTAACCAAGGGGAAGCACATTTAAATCTGCTATTACTGGCTCCCCTACTATTGTTAAAGAGCAGCGACTAACTTTTGCTAGCACTTGCCTCTTGGCCCCTATAGCCAGTTGTACTATCCATGGATTCTTGAATTTAACAGGTTGCAGTTTACAATGTTCTACTACTTTAGGACTAATATAACTTAAAGTGGCCCGAGGGTCAATTAAAACAGCTACAGTAAGGTTTGAAATTTTACCTTCAAATTCCATCATGGTTGGCTGATATTCCACCTAACGATCGTCCACGGCCGCATTAATCCTTGGTACACTATGTTCCACATCGCCAACTATCGAGGCGTCATGGATTTGGGATAACTATTCAGTCCCTTTTCAATGCGGATATTTTTTGACGTAGTGAGGCCCTCCACAACCCCAACACTATATTGGGGGCCTTGTTGTCCCTTCGCTATCCAATCTTGCAGGCTGTTCGCCGACTCTGGACTCACTGGTTGGTTTGGATTTGAATGAGTTTTTCTGTATAGTTCTGTTGTTCTACCCCTTGCTAATTCCCTTGCTTCCACCACTGCAGTTTCCTTTATTGTTTCCAGCTGACTTATTACTTCTTTTCTCATTCCATCTTTTGCCTAAAACTTCTCCTTTCTGTTTACTATACTAGTAACAAATCCTGGCTTTATGAATAACTTCGTACATTGTCGTTGGATTCTCAAACTCAATCCTTTCCCGCATGTACAGGGGTAAACTACTCACAAATATTTGCACGTTAGCTTTTTCTTCTCTAATATAAGGTACATAATGAAGCAAGGAAGTAAAACGGGTGATAAATTCATCCATGGTCTGCTACCCCAACCGTGTCATGGAATTCCCTTGCATTTTCATCGTAAAAACACTCTGTCAGGTACCTTTCCTTAAAGTACCTTTGAAATTTCTCCCAAGTTATGGTTTGTATGCTTACTCCATTTAGGATCTTCAATTCTTCCCACAACAGGGTCGCTTTTCCCTGTAATTGTAAAATGGCCAATTGTGCCTTCAGGTTATGATCATATTCATACAGCTGGAAGTATTTGTTCATATTTATCAACCATGCCTCACCTACTTCTTCCTGTTCCCCATCAAAGTGAGGTGGTTTAATCTTCTGGAACTCCCCTTGCAATTCTATTCATTGCCTCTTTGAAGTCTGTTGTTCCGATGCATTATCAGATCGTTCCTCCCTCTCTTCTGACCCCTCAGGTTCTATATGGTGGTTCTGTTCTTTTGACATTCTTTGCTATTTTGCACTGGGATTAACTGGTGGCTAGTTCTGTCTATCAGATAGGATTTTTAGAATTCTTTCTTGTTCCATCGTTAATCGTGCATTATCTTCACGTAACTGGGCCATTTCATTTTTCAGTTCCTGCACGGTCTCCAAATAGCCTGGTTTGTATTGCAAGCTTCTTCCCCGAGCTGTACTCATAGCTCGGGATTATTTTTAGGGCCAGGTATAGGTCCCTGTCCCATCGTGTACCTGTGTGACACATTGTCCCCTCTTCTCATGTTGTTTGTCTTCTGTTTGTCCTGTCTTTAACATAGGAAAATGACAGCAAGAAAGGAAAAGGTCAACATTTTAAACATAGAGACAAAAATAAATTGTATGTCAACTACCATTTCCCAGAGGCCTTAGGTTTTGTAGCCTAGCTCTGATACCAATTGTCATATCTCCTTATAATTACACGCGTTAAAATAATATAAGGATTCAACAGTAATTTTTTTTTATATATATAAACATTACTATGATATTGTTTCATCGGTCAACTATCTAACTATTTCCCATTCCTCCAGCTATTCATTGTTTTCCGGCAGCAGTTAATGTATTCCCGAGATATTTAAGGCCTGAAACCCCCAGAGCCATCACTCATAACTCTCCTCTCCTTGGGTGACTCGACACCTGCTACTATATCTGTACGATAGACGGTTTTGTTTACACCTAGCTATTCCATTTAATTCTAAGCCTGTTGTGCGATACAGAGATTTGATGTTTGGTTTTATGATGCTGTATTTTTGTTTCTACTCTGCCCCTACGTGGCACGAGCAGGCCTCCTATGCTACATTTCTTCACATCGAGTTTGTTGCCATATCGACGAAGGAGAGGAAGGTTGCTAATCCAACGGTGTAGCTCTTCCGAGGTTGGTTTATCCATTACCCAGTTATTAGCTACGTTCTCATTTTCATGTTTGTGGGTTCTAGTTTCACCTCTCTACCCTGTTCCTTTGCGAACTTACTCTACCTGTTACCAAGCCTTTAGCGGAGTCTTGGAAGCCTTCCAGATGCAGAGGAATGGCATCCATAACACAACTAAGCCCCATGTAAGAAATTTTACTATGAGATTAATACTCTTACTCCTCACATTTAATTTTTGATGCTCTACAGTTTCTCCCGAATGTCAAATGCTAACAATTTGTTCTCTAGTTTCAGGGTTTTCTTCTAAAGTCAAGAATCCTCAAGCTGGGCCGTGAAGAAAACAACTAGCCAACCTCCATTGCTCCAGATCTCCAGATAAGATGTTTTCGTGCTTAACTTCCACCATTGGGTTTTAGAATTGTCAACTGTTATGACTTCTAAATTAGTCAATTTCTATTGTTTATCTCTTTGGCACGCATCCGAGAGCTGTAGGGTTTGAGTATTATACCCGTGCTCGGGTAGAGGGATTTTGGGGGGTCCAGCTAGCCCTGAGGCTGAAACAACAATTATTCTGTTAATTTATGTAATAAATCTTTTGAAGCAACAGTTTGGGTTTACTCCATGGACATCTGGTTGGTTAGTTATACGAGAGCTCACCTCAGGGAAACCTAAATGAAGCCCTATGTACTTTATTGATTAAGGCTTATTCGTCCCGTTTTGGTATACATGGCGTGACACTTTAAGCTCTTATTGCAATGATATGGATTATTATTCCTCTGTATATTTTATTGGATAATATAATGCAATGGTTCGATGTCTACTACATGTCGGAATGTGTAAATATGGCACCTATCAGCCTGGCATAGTTTTTGTTTCCTTTTTCTGTCCTATGTTTCTCCTCTTATTGGTGGCACAAGTACAGTTTAACGCCATCAGTTGTTTATTATGTCTTGACACTATCTCAATCTGCACATATTCTTTTCCTTACCATTTCTCATGTAAATTTGAATGCCTAACTTTGCATGAAATTTTATTTTAAGTACTCGGCTATTCCCGAGAACGATTTCTTTTGCAATTTGGAAGGGTCACTAGTTATTGTTCCTTCTTAATAGCTTATTTACTTGCAGTGTTCCATGCAATCTCCTATCCCACATTCCGTGGCTACCCTCGGGTTTCTTCCGAGGAGGAGGAATTCCACGCAACCCTTGTCATGATTTTCATTTTGCTATATGGATTCCATTTGACTATTATATGAATAAAACCTTCCTACATGAAAATTGTACCATCGAAATATTTGTAATAGTTTAATTGTATGTGTAGAACTTATGTCACTAGCATTACACACCAGGCCCAATCTCTTTTAATGCCTCGGCGACCAGCTATGGACCCGGTTCTTCTAGCTTTTACCCTCAACGTTTTCCACTTTAATCAACAATTAGACCCCTTATACGTATTTATTACTAGTTCCAAGTATGAAATCATGTTTAGAGTTGTCAACTTATATATATTCGAGTAAGGTTTGATTCACAATCGATATGGATGTTATGTTGTATAAATATATAGGTATACATTCAGATTTCCTAAAGTTTTACTTACCCACACAAGGGTGGTGGGTGTTCTAGAACCCTTTAGAAGCCTACAGCTCCTCTACAGTTAATATCCCCCTTTGCATGCCCTTATAGGAATGCCATAATCCTGTTCTTTTTTCTTTTTAGGAGCCAAGCTGACCCTAATCAGTTTATGTTGTATTAACGTCCAACCCTATACCTGAGGGTTTAAACTATGTTTATTTATTTATTTTTTTTCTTTTATGATTCCATAAGGAAAACATAAAATAATCACACACAACAGTGAGTATTCCTTTCCATAGATAAAGCAAAAAATAATAACACACAGCCGTGAGTATCCTTTCCATAGATAAAGCGGAAAATAATCACACACAACAGTGAGTATTCTAGTACCTTTGTTTTCTCTAATGTCAATCTTTCCCTTCTGAACTAAACTGTTCACCTTGGTTCTCTGAACCAATGTGTACTCTCGAAGCCTAGCAACTGGCCTTTCTTTTGATTTTTGCTTTTGTTTTGCCACCCTACCATGAGATTTGTCTTTGGGGAACAGAATCTCCCTCCTTGCACTCTTGCAGGACTACGGTCCTCAACAAGATAATTGCACCAAGTGCTTGGCTATCTGGTCATCACCAGAGTTAGCCTTTTCTTTTCTTTTTTCCTCTGTCTGTCCTTACAGTATAGATTTTCACCTCCTCCCCTTCCTTTTCTCTGGAAACCTTCCAGTTAGGAGAGGTACTTAGGGTAATAGTTACCCCCCACCTTTTTTCCCAACTTCTCCTTTTCAAGAAGTTGCCAACACGTAAATGAAACATTTCTTATTTATTTAAAAGAACGATAATAAAAATATATATATTAAGTTCCAAACAACAATAATGACATGTGCAGTTTATCATTTACCACAGTAAAAACCAAATATTTACAATTTCTTGGGGCATTACAGAATTCGTGTTCACAAAGGGTGTACTAATCTTCACATAATTGATAATTGTATTTATCTTCTAGTTTAAAGTTTAATAACTATAAAGGAAATTAAAAAATTTCACAATAACCAATCATTTTAACCACATATATTAGAGGTACTAATTTTTTTGAGTTATAAACTTCTTTTAGAATACAAAATTTGAAATGATTTTTTGCAAAATGTATGTCTTTTTTTACTTTTAATATTTTTTATTGCTTAAATTGTAAATCTTAAATTTGATATAAAATTATATTTTCTCAATAGAAATTGAAATATTTTATGTATGGTTGAGGGCGATAATAAAATAATTTTACCACATTCTTTCATGGTTGTAATACCAACACATTGAATGAGATATTTATTATAATGAAACCACCATGATTTTCTTACTTATAGAATATTTTAATATTTTAGTTTTGAAAAGGGCATGTGCTTACATATATTCCTCATTCTAAGAAGGGAAATTTTTGAAGATGGTAATCTATTTTAGACTTTAGAAACTTTAGCGAATAATATTAGTTTTTAATATACAAATTGTAAAATCATTGGTAACATTTTTGTAAAACGATTCAAATTTCTAATAATTTTATATATTATTTATAAAATTTTAGTAATTTTCTAAAGTAAAATAATTTTATACTATAAAATTTTGACAAATCATTTTTAAGAAAAAGAAAACAGATGGACAATTTCTTTTCTAAAAAAAGAAAATTACCCATTTCAAATATTAGCTCATAAACCCATTTCAAATATTAGCTCATATAAATTTTTCTATTGTAAACCAAAAATATATATCACTACCAATTAACTAAAATTTTATAAATCTGTCATAAATTTTATATTAAAAATTTATTTATTTTTTGAAATAATTATAAAGTAAATAGGTGATAATTATTTAAAATTACCATGAAATTTATTTTGAAAATTTTATTTTATATTTCTATTCACTCCGCAAAATTCGCATGGTGTTTATATTTAGGTTAAAATACCACTGTATATTTATATTACAGTAAGCTTTTATTGCGATATTTTATATTAATATTAAAGTCTTGATTTTCATTCAAAATCTTCCTGATGTAATGTTCAAATATTCATCCTAATTTACAATATCCTAATTTACAATGTTGTAATTTTTCTATTAGTATAAAAAATATGGATTGTTTATTAAATTTATTGAATCAAAAAGTGCTCTACAACTTAATTTGAAATAAATATGGTAGTAAAATGTTAGATAAATCTTATAATAAAGTATTAAATTGAAAAATAATTGGCTCAAATTTTTTTTTATCTCAATTTAATTTTCAGAGGTTAAGATATTCCGATATATAAGAAATAATTTTAATTTTCAAATGTTACATAAATTAATTTATCTCAATTTAAATCTTAGATGTTAGGATATTCTAAGGATATATAGGAAATAATTTTAATTTTGTGATGTTAGGATATTTTGAGACATAGTAAATAATTAAGTCGAACTTTATCTACTGCATATTTAGGTAAAGTGTGTTTCTTTAGTATGTATGTTTTGTAACTTAACATGTGACAGTCATAGTATGTTCTACACATGAAGTGATCTGAGACTTCATTCTCTCTTGGGTATACCAACACTTATTCGCAACTTGATCTGATAGTTCATTCTCTCCTCGGTATTTCCAACACTTCACACTTGATCTCTGGCTTATCACCCGATTGGTCCATGATCTCTATTTAAATAACATTCTCTCCTTGGTATTACCAACACTTATTCGCTGCTTGATCTGACAGTTCATTCTCTCCTCGATATTACCAACATTTATTGGCGGCTTGATCTGACAGTTCATTCTCTCCTCGGTATTACCAACACTTCACACTTGATCTCTTGCTTAACACCTGATTGGTCCATGATCTATATTTAAAGAGCATGAAGCGTCATTTGTCAGGCGACGTTGACCATTCATGGGATAAAATTATGTAAATTTTCTTTCTTTTACATTAGTAAATTTACCAAAGTGGCTGCATTGGCTGAGGACGTGGACTATTTCCCTCTTTGAGGGTTTTAATTAACCATGTCAAGCGCACTAGCGTACATCAAATAGTTTATATATATCAACCTATCATCCTTTGATGTTCTATGTATAGAACTTACCCTCTAAATTCGTACATCAGATAATATATATATCAACCTTCATTGTTCTATGTAAAAAACTTAACCTATAAATTTAAGTTCTAAATTCGTACATCAAATAATGTATACATATATCAACTTTTAGTATTCTATCTAAACTATCTAAAGAACTTACCCTGTAAATTCATAATCAGATACCTTAGGTGTAAAAAGTTTGTTCACATTCATTAATGTATTTTAATCAACATTGATAAGGATTATTTCTGGAGAGAGAATTTGGAAATATGTTTAGCTTCAGTTGATCACCGATGGTTGAGGCACCAGTGGCCACAACCGAAGAAAATATACTTAAAAGTGGGTTAAAAAAATTAAAGTAGTGGCCGCGTGTTGTATATGTGATGAATCAATGTAAAAGGGTCATGCAATCCTTACTTTTTATTTAATGAAAGTTTATATATATATATATATATATATATATATATATAATATATAATAATAGATATATATATATAGATATATATATATACTTTTTTTGCTTAATGCAAGAGTTGTACCTTCTATTCAAAATAACTAAAATGGATGAATTACATAAATTACAACCCCCCAGGGTATGGGGCTACGATCCAAAGGCTAAACCATTGTGCCAAGGGTTCACTCCCTTGAAAGAGGTCCTACACAAAACAAAAAACATTTTAATACGTTGCATTGGAACTAAATAAAACCATACAGGTCGAAGCTTAAACAAACCTAAAAATAAATTAGACCCCCAATTATTTAAATTCTGGGTCCAAGAAAGGGGAATCAACAATGAATAAGCGGTCCACCAGAAATTCCTTTATACCCACCACTAAGCTGGACAAGCATGGACAATAACAGATGATCCTGCCTTAAATATGGACCCACCAACACGCATAATGCATCTGGGCCATTGATCCACATCCCAAGATCCAACAGTTGAGGAACATATCGGAAGGCGAAGAAGCCCAAAGAATACATGCCCGATGAGGATGGTATTCTATCTCCTACAGTAGCCATGTGTTGCATGTTGAGTGGCATCGGGCTCAAATCAGTGAAACCACTCCCGGTGTTGAGAGCTTCCGATAAACCGTAAACCACCTTGAGGGCGGTATTGGCACTACAGGTTGTTATGAGGAAGGCTTCGAGTCTACTATGGAAACTGAGACCCTAGCTGGAACCCATCGAACTTCCATTAGACTCTCCACCCCGGATCCTCAGTCGCTTAATCAAACGGATGAGCAAAGTCTCCATTTGAATAAAACCAGGAGTGAATCCTTCTATCCGAGCACCCAAAAACCTCTAGACCAACCTTACTAGTTCACTATGACCATTGCCAACAATTATGTGCCTATGGTGTGAATCTTCTATACTTTCTGATTGAAGGCTCTTCATCCCCTCTTCCCACTGGTAAAAACTTATATGACCTGTATTAGGAGAAAGTTTAGAAAAAATCCACAAGTTGCCGATCAGATTTCACCTAAGAACTCTGTGTCCAAGTTGTTATGGGCTTATATAACTAACAACGACCTGCGTACCACTTGCAAAATTGCCTCTGGAGAACCACTTCATGTTAAATGTGTATTGACTAAACCTAGCCTCTACTATTGTTGACATTCTTTGGTCAGATATGTCTCTCAGTCCTCATTCGCCTGGTTGAGGTAGTCATCCCTTAGTCTGCCCTGTGGAACATCTTGCCACCTGAATTTATTGTTGCTTTTAGTACAAAGAGCCTCTTTATTGGCAAGAATGTCCGCCAATTTATTGGTCGCCTTCGCACATGTGTGAAACTCAAGGTTCTCATGTTCTGAAGGTGGAGATAAATTCTTTGATAAACCTGAAGTAGCCTCTAGTGTCTCAAGACCTTTTCCAAGGCTGAACCACAACAGATTGTCTTGACCAAGTTGATGATTAGCTTAGAATTAGCTTCTATTATGATATTTTGAAGATTGTTGTGCTTCAGGATTTCTAAACATTGTTCTAGTGCCATCAACTCTGTCAAATTGTTTTTGGCTCTTCCCAAAATGAAATGAAAAATATATTGTATGCAGCCCTTTTCATCCCTTAACACACCACCATAACCAGCTATACCCATATTTCCATTTGAGGCCCCATCTATGTTATATTTCATAATCCTGAGGGGGAGGATGCCAGAAGTCTTTCTCAATGACTGGTTGCTTTACCATCCTGTTCATTCCTTGAGGTATAAGCCCCTACATCCCCAACTGAGGATGTATCTACATATCTGCATTTGAAGGGAGATCTTTAGGGGATGCTTGTAGTAGAGTTCCAACTGTCTCCTTAAGTTGTCTTAAGATCTGTTCCATAATGCTTTGAGAGGAAGTTTTTCTATTTTTGAGGATTCTATTGTTGCGCTCTTTGCATACATTCCATATTAGGAAGCTTGGAGTTAAAGCCCGAGCTCTATTTATCGTTTCATTATCAGAGAATTTTCTTTGCCAGTTGCTATGGGTATTGGTAATGCTTCCTCTATCCATGTCTGTTTTTCTGAAAATTAAGGCAATGCCATCCCACAACTTGGAGGTAAAGATGCGGGTTTTGAGGAGGTGCTCCATTGTCTCCTCTTAAGACTCACATAGATGGCATCTAGATGGGCCCAAAACACCCCTTTTCTGAATGTTCTCCCAAGTCAGAATTTTATTATGATGTACCAACCACATGAACAGTTTGGTTTTCATCCATCCTTGGTTCTTTCAGAGATTCTTGCAAACCCAATCCCATTATATAGAATCAATCTCAAGGGCTAAGCGCTTTGCCTCTTTAAGATTAAAGGTTCCTTCATTGTTATTGCCCTGTCTAAGTTGGTCTTGATCAGTTGATATCAATATTTTTCTTTGATAAAAAATTATTATTAGAGCATTAGCCTTTTCTTTCAAGGTGTTGAAAATAATACTGAGAGGGGGGGTGAATCAGTATTATCTATTCATTTTAACAATTCTTCCTTATTTATACTTTGAATTATTTTTGCATATCAGTACCATAAAACAATGAGCATGAACAATAAAAACAGACAGTCACATCAAAGAACACAAGATATAAGGTGGAAACCCAATGTGGGTGAAAACCATCTGCTGCAATATGTCTCTATCTTCTTTCAAATTAGAAACTCCTTTTACAATCGTCTTGTACTGGTGCAGTCCTTTACCAGTACGCAGGCTGCAACCTGCAGAGAGCTACAACTCTCTCTCGTTTTCCAGTCTCTCCTGGAAGGGAGCTACAACCCCCTACTTCTTTTCTTTCAAGGACCACTTTTCATAAATTTTCAAACTAGATCCATAAATATCAAATGATCATCAAGTACCAGTAAGTCACCCAGATAACCAGATCCACAATAACAGAAAACTAAACCCAGAACACCTTCTGTGGCGTCTCCTGTGCCTCCTGCGGTGTCTCCTGCGGCGCCTCCTGCAGCGTCTCCTGCGGCGCCTCCTGCGACGTCTCCTGCGGTGCCTCCTGTGGTGTCTCCTGCGGCGCCTTCTGTGACGTCTCCTGCGGTGCCTTCTATGGCATCTCCTGTGGCGCCTTCTGCGGTGTCTCCTGTGGCGCCTTATGTGGCGTCTCCTGCGGCGCGTTCTGTGGTGTCTCCTGTGGCGCCTCCTGCGGCGCCTCCTGCGGCGTCTCCTGCGGCGCCTCCTGCGGCGTCTCCTGTGGCGCCTCTGCACTTCTGCAGCTGCAGTGCTCGAGAGATCACCCTTCACAGATTCGCTTTCCACTTCACTTTCATATAGATCGAGCTTTCTAAACAATAACCGAATATTTCAGATCTTAAGATGTTCAACCCAAAAGCATACACAAGCCAAATGATCTCCTTTGCTTTATATAGGCAAGATCTTCCTCAAATCATTGACCAATACCACGGTCCAAAACCATAACAAACCAATACCATCAACTCAATACTAGGGATCAACACGACTGTCAAGATGCCATGGTCCAAAAACCATAGGTTCAAATTCCAAAGACTAACTACCATGGACCAAATGTAATTTTTCCCACATGAAATAAACTTTTCTCTGCATAAAATTCCGTGAACTTTTCTCCACATGAAATAAACTTTTATAAAATTCCGTGAACTTTTCTCTTGCGTACTTCTTAATTCTCATCATATTGAGAGCCATGCCATGGTTGTTTCCATCAAGTACAACATATGTAACATATAACCATACCAGAAACATAATGCCAACAATCTCCCCCTTTGGACTTGATGGCAACCTTAAAAACTTCAGCGACATTCTCCCCCTTTGACATCAAGGGCAAAGGGTTATGCTACCCTAAGAACATGCTCCCCCTGAATATGAATCAAATCCGTAGAGAAGAACCATAATCCACCAGACCCCATAGAGACATATTACAGCTATATTCCGACCAACTTCCATGATCTCCTTTTGTACATCCTCCATAATGCCAACAATGCATCATATACTCCCCCTGAACCTGTGCCGCCACCACCATATGTACGCATATACCCCAGAAGAACCATGCGTACAACCAACAATCAGAAGAGTTTCAACAATAAGATGACGCATCAACAACCCCCAGCTTTTGCCTGAGGTATTCAAAAGGCTCCCTGGGCAATGGTTTGGTGAGAATATCAGCAACTTGTTCCTTAGAAGGAACATAATCCAACTTGACCTTTTGTTCAAGCACTTGTTCCCGGAGAAAATGATACTTGATTGGTATGTGCTTGGTTTTTGAATGCATGACAGGATTCTTTGAGATGCTGATTGCACTTGTGTTATCGCAAAAGATAGAGATAGGTGGTGTACAAGTGATTTGAAAATCCTGCAAGGTCTGCATCATCCAAAGGAGTTGAGTACAGCAAGATGCAGCAGCAACATATTCCACTTCCGCTGTAAACAAGGCAATTGAACTCTGTTTCTTGCTGAACCAAGATACTAATCTGGAACCCATAAAGAACGCACCACCACTTGTGCTCTTCCTGTCATCCACGCTTCCGGCCCAATCTGCATCTGTATAAGCATGAAGTGTGAGATCTGTATCTCTAGGATACCATAAGCCATAATTTTGTGTCCCTTGAAGATATTTGAAAATTCTCTTCACTGCCTGAAGATGAGTCTCTCTTTGGATTTGCCTGAAATCTTCCAACTATTCCTACTGCATGCATGATGTCCGGTCGGGTACCTGTCAAATAAAGTAGACTTCCAATCATAAATCTGTAGGTTGGTTGATGTACTGCTGCAGATTCATCATTTGCACTGAGGCTACATCCTGTGACCATGGGTGTACATACTGGTTTTGCATCTTCCATGCCATATTTCTTCAAGATCTGTTTGAGATACTTGGTTTGAGATAAAAAAGATTCCTTCTTCCTTTTGTTGGATTTGCAAACCAAGGAAATATGTCAGTTCTCCCAGCAAGGACATTTCAAATTCTTTCTGCATGACCAAGGCAAACCTTTGACTCATCTCTTCTTCATTGCTGCCAAAAATAATGTCATCTACATACACAACAAGTATTAGCAATTTGTCATTTTCAACTTTTATATAAAGATTGCTATCTGCTGATCCTTTTGAAAAACCTTGTTGATGAAGATATTTATCCAAACGATAGTACCAAGCCCTTGGAGCTTGTTTGAGCCCATAGAGAGCCTTTTTCAATCTGCATACAAGATTTGGATCATTTCCAAGAATGAACCCATCTGGTTGTTCAATGTATACTTCTTCTTCCAAGTCTCCATTCAGAAAGGCTGATTTCACGTCCATTTGAAATACTTTGAAGTTTTGAAAACTTGAGAGAGCAAGGAACATTCGGATGGCCTCAAGTCTTGCAACAGGAGCAAAGGTTTCTTCAAAGTCTATTCCTTCTTGCTGCGCACACCCTTTACAAACAAGTCTGGCCTTGTTTCTAATTACTTCTCCATTTTCATTCAATTTATTTTTGAAGACCCATTTTGTTCCGATAACATTTCTTATCCTTTGGTCTAGGAACCAGTTCCCAAGTGTTGTTCCTTTCGATTTGCTCAAGTTCTTCATCCATTGCTTTTATCCAACATTCATCTTTGCATGCCTCTTTCACATTTTTTGGTTCAGTAGAGGAGAGTAATGCCAAATAGCTTGAGGCTTCTGCAACTGTTCTTCTTGTTTGTTCACCTGCTTCTTTCTGCCCCATAATCTGAGATTCTGGATGATTCTTCTGAACATATCTGGATGGAGTCTTTCTTCTATTCTTGTCTGCTCCTCCGGTTCTTCTTGAGTTTCTTCTTGAGGTTCTTCATCATTCTATTGTTGAGGGTAGCCTTCATCTTCTTCGATGTCTTCATGATGTACTTGTCTAGGGATGTATCCCTTCTCATCAACCACTACATCAATGCTTTCAATAATTCTGCCAAGTCTTTATTGTAGCACTTGTATGCTTTGCTATGTGGAGAGTAACCAAGAAGAATGCCTTCATCTGCTCTAGGTTCAAGTTTGCCAAGCTGCTCATCAGTATTCTTAATATAGCATTTGCTCCCAAATATTTTGAAGTGCTTTACCGAAGGAGTCTTACCATTCCAGAGCTCATGAGGAGTTTGAGTGTTGTTCACCCGGACGTTTGTTTTGTTTAGAATAACAACCGCAGCATGAGCAGCTTCACCCCAGAAAGTTGCGGGAGTGCCTGATTCATCAAGCATAACACGAGCCATTTGTTGGACTGTTCTGTTCATTCTTTCCACAAATCCATTTTGCTGAGGAGTTCTAGCTGTAGAGAATTCTCTTCTTATCCCATGTTCTTCACAGAAATCAAAAAATTCATTTGGGGTAAACTCCCCACCTCTGTCGGATCTGAGGCACTTTATTTTGTGACCCGATTCATTTTCAGCCAAGGCTTTGAAGGCTTTGAATTTTTCGAATGCTTCATCTTTGTGCTTCATAAGTCCTAACCAGACAAACCTGGAGAAATCGTCAATGAATAATATCAAGTATTCTTCTCCTTGAGGTGTTCTTTTCCTGAAGGGACCGCATGTATCTGTATGAACTAGCTCAAAAGGCATGCTAGCTGATCCTTCCTTCTCTGGAAAATTAGTTCTGGTTTGTTTTCCAAACTGACATGATTTGCATATGGTGTTGTCAGGAATCTTAATGTCTGGAAGATCGCGAACTGCTTGATATTTGCATGCTTTCCTTATTTGTGAAAAACTTAGATGTCCCAACCTCCGATGCCATAACCAGTGCTCATCATCCTTGCTTAGATAGCATTGTGTTGTCCTTCTTCAAATATGTACAGATTATTTGGAGTTCTTTTGCCTTTGATCACTGTTTTACCTGTATCAAGATCACGAACAAGACATCCATTTGATCTGAATATCACCTCGGTTCTTTGATCAAACATCTGACTGACACTTAGAAGATTATGTTTCAATCCATCAACATACAAAACATTTCCAGCCTTGACCTTTTCTTTTAACTGAGCAATACCTTTTCCTTTTATAGTTGCAGGAGTATCATTTCCAAAAGAGACTTTCTTTCCTTTTTCTAGAGCCGAATATGACTCAAGTTTTTCTTTATCACCTGTCATATGCTTCGAACATCCACTGTCAATGTACCATAGATTTTCCTGTCCCTCTGCATAAAATGCTATCCCACATCTTTCTGTTTGTGGTTCCTTTATTCTCCATGTTTGGTGCTTGAGGCTTGTTCCTTTCTCTGCTGAAACCTGCTCCTGCATTCAAAGTCTTCATGACCAAAGTTATTGCAAATAGAACATTCAACTTCATTTTGAAGAACCGAAAAGTTGTTATAGGTCCTTTTTGTAATC